>OX637532.1:159084404-159317536 GCA_951800035.1 Linnaemya tessellans | reverse complement strand
TAGAAATAAACGCCTTTTGGCCAAAATGGGTTAAATTGTGTTTCAGCCAAAAAATCGATTTTTAGCAAGAGGTACCTCTTTCCAAAAAATTGGCCAAAAATTTTTTTTGCTTAAATGCATGCGATTTACGTTTTTTCGGAAGCTTCTGCGCATTTGAAACTCCTTCAATACTTATTTATTAGAAATAAACGCCTTTTGGCCAAAAATGGGTTAAATTGTGTTTCAGCCAAAAATCGATTTTTAGCAAAGAGGTACCTCTTTCCAAAAAAATTGGCCAAAAATTTTTTTGCTTAAATGCATGCGATTTACGTTTTTTCGATTTAACGTTTTTTGGCCAAAAATGGGTTAAATAGTGTTTCAGCCAAAAAAATCGATTTTTAGCAAGAGGTACCTCTTTCCAAAAAAATTGGCCAAAAAATTTTTTTGCTTAAATGCATGCGATTTACGTTTTTTCGGAAGCTTCTGCGCATTTGAAACTCCTTTCAATACTTATTTATTAGAAATAAACGCCTTTTGGCCAAAAATGGATTAAATTGTGTTTCAGCCAAAAAATCGATTTTTAGCAAAGAGTTACCTCTTTCCAAAAAAATTGGCCAAAAAATTTTTTTGCTTAAATGCATGCGATTTACGTTTTTTCGGAAGCTTCTGCGCATTTGAAACTCCTTTCAATACTTATTTATTAGAAATAAACGCCTTTTGGCCAAAAATGGGTTAAATTGTGTTTCAGCCAAAAAATCGATTTTTAGCAAAGAGGTACCTCTTTCCAAAAAAATTGGCCAAAAAATTTTTTTGCTTAAATGCATGCGATTTACGTTTTTTCGGAAGCTTCTGCGCATTTGAAACTCCTTTCAATACTTATTTATTAGAAATAAACGCCTTTTGGCCAAAAATGGGTTAAATTGTGTTTCAGCCAAAAAATCGATTTTTAGCAAAGAGGTACCTCTTTCCAAAAAAATTGGCCAAAAAATTTTTTTGCTTAAATGCATGCGATTTACGTTTTTTCGATTTACGTTTTTTGGCCAAAAATGGGTTAAATTGTGTTTCAGCCAAAAAATCGATTTTTAGCAAAGAGGTACCTCTTTCCAAAAAAATTGGCCAAAAAATTTTTTTGCTTAAATGCATGCGATTTACGTTTTTTCGGAAGCTTCTGCGCATTTGAAACTCCTTTCAATACTTATTTATTAGAAATAAACGCCTTTTGGCCAAAAATGGGTTAAATTGTGTTTCAGCCAAAAAATCGATTTTTAGCAAAGAGGTACCTCTTTCCAAAAAAATTGGCCAAAAAATTTTTTTGCTTAAATGCATGCGATTTACGTTTTTTCGGAAGCTTCTGCGCATTTGAAACTCCTTTCAATACTTATTTATTAGAAATAAACGCCTTTTGGCCAAAAATGGGTTAAATTGTGTTTCAGCCAAAAAATCGATTTTTAGCAAAGAGGTACCTCTTTCCAAAAAAATTGGCCAAAAAATTTTTTTGCTTAAATGCATGCGATTTACGTTTTTTCGGAAGCTTCTGCGCATTTGAAACTCCTTTCAATACTTATTTATTAGAAATAAACGCCTTTTGGCCAAAAATGGGTTAAATTGTGTTTCAGCCAAAAAATCGATTTTTAGCAAAGAGGTACCTCTTTCCAAAAAATTTGGCCAAAAAATTTTTTTGCTTAAATGCATGCGATTTACGTTTTTTCGGAAGCTTCTGCGCATTTGAAACTCCTTTCAATACTTATTTATTAGAAATAAACGCCTTTTGGCCAAAAATGGGTTAAATTGTGTTTCAGCCAAAAAATCGATTTTTAGCAAAGAGGTACCTCTTTCCAAAAAAATTGGCCAAAAAATTTTTTTGCTTAAATGCATGCGATTTACGTTTTTTCGGAAGCTTCTGCGCATTTGAAACTCCTTTCAATACTTATTTATTAGAAATAAACGCCTTTTGGCCAAAAATGGGTTAAATTGTGTTTCAGCCAAAAAATCGATTTTTAGCAAAGAGGTACCTCTTTCCAAAAAAATTGGCCAAAAAATTTTTTTGCTTAAATGCATGCGATTTACGTTTTTTCGGAAGCTTCTGCGCATTTGAAACTCCTTTCAATACTTATTTATTAGAAATAAACGCCTTTTGGCCAAAAATGGGTTAAATTGTGTTTCAGCCAAAAAATCGATTTTTAGCAAAGACGTACCTCTTTCCAAAAAAATTGGCCAAAAAATTTTTTTGCTTAAATGCATGCGATTTACGTTTTTTCGGAAGCTTCTGCGCATTTGAAACTCCTTTCAATACTTATTTATTAGAAATAAACGCCTTTTGGCCAAAAATGGGTTAAATTGTGTTTCAGCCAAAAAATCGATTTTTAGCAAAGAGGTACCTCTTTCCAAAAAAATTGGCCAAAAAAATTTTTTGCTTAAATGCATGCGATTTAAGTTTTTTCGGAAGCTTCTGCGCATTTGAAACTCCTTTCAATACTTATTTACTAGAAATAAACGCCTTTTGGCCAAAAATGGGTTAAATTGTGTTTCAGCCAAATATTCGATTTTTAGCAAAGAGGTACCTCTTTCCAAAAAAATTGGCCAAAAAATTTTTTTGCTTAAATGCATGCGATTTACGTTTTTTCGGAAGCTTCTGCGCATTTGAAACTCCTTTCAATACTTATTTATTAGAAATAAACGCCTTTTGGCCAAAAATGGGTTAAATTGTGTTTCAGCCAAAAAATCGATTTTTAGCAAAGAGGTACCTCTTTCCAAAAAAATTGGCCAAAACATTTTTTTGCTTAAATGCATGCGATTTACGTTTTTTCGGAAGCTTCTGCGCATTTGAAACTCCTTTCAATACTTATTTATTAGAAATAAACGCCTTTTGGCCAAAAATGGGTTAAATTGTGTTTCAGCCAAAAAATCGATTTTTAGCAAAGAGGTACCTCTTTCCAAAAAAATTGGCCAAAAAAATTTTTTGCTTAAATGCATGCGATTTAAGTTTTTTCGGAAGCTTCTGCGCATTTGAAACTCCTTTCAATACTTATTTACTAGAAATAAACGCCTTTTGGCCAAAAATGGGTTAAATTGTGTTTCAGCCAAAAAATCGATTTTTAGCAAAGAGGTACCTCTTTCCAAAAAAATTGGCCAACAAATTTTTTTGCTTAAATGCATGCGATTTACGTTTTTTCGGAAGCTTCTGCGCATTTGAAACTCCTTTCAATACTTATTTATTAGAAATAAACGCCTTTTGGCCAAAAATGGGTTAAATTGTGTTTCAGCCAAAAAATCGATTTTTAGCAAAGACGTACCTCTTTCCAAAAAAATTGGCCAAAAAATTTTTTTGCTTAAATGCATGCGATTTACGTTTTTTCGGAAGCTTCTGCGCATTTGAAACTCCTTTCAATACTTATTTATTAGAAATAAACGCCTTTTGGCCAAAAATGGGTTAAATTGTGTTTCAGCCAAAAAATCGATTTTTAGCAAAGAGGTACCTCTTTCCAAAAAAATTGGCCAAAAAAATTTTTTGCTTAAATGCATGCGATTTAAGTTTTTTCGGAAGCTTCTGCGCATTTGAAACTCCTTTCAATACTTATTTACTAGAAATAAACGCCTTTTGGCCAAAAATGGGTTAAATTGTGTTTCAGCCAAATAATCGATTTTTAGCAAAGAGGTACCTCTTTCCAAAAAAATTGGCCAAAAAATTTTTTTGCTTAAATGCATGCGATTTACGTTTTTTCGGAAGCTTCTGCGCATTTGAAACTCCTTTCAATACTTATTTATTAGAAATAAACGCCTTTTGGCCAAAAATGGGTTAAATTGTGTTTCAGCCAAAAAATCGATTTTTAGCAAAGAGGTACCTCTTTCCAAAAAAATTGGCCAAAACATTTTTTTGCTTAAATGCATGCGATTTACGTTTTTTCGGAAGCTTCTGCGCATTTGAAACTCCTTTCAATACTTATTTATTAGAAATAAACGCCTTTTGGCCAAAAATGGGTTAAATTGTGTTTCAGCCAAAAAATCGATTTTTAGCAAAGAGGTACCTCTTTCCAAAAAAATTGGCCAAAAAATTTTTTTGCTTAAATGCATGCGATTTACGTTTTTTCGGAAGCTTCTGCGCATTTGAAACTCCTTTCAATACTTATTTATTAGAAATAAACGCCTTTTGGCCAAAAATGGGTTAAATTGTGTTTCAGCCAAAAAATCGATTTTTAGCAAAGACGTACCTCTTTCCAAAAAAATTGGCCAAAAAATTTTTTTGCTTAAATGCATGCGATTTACGTTTTTTCGGAAGCTTCTGCGCATTTGAAACTCCTTTCAATACTTATTTATTAGAAATAAACGCCTTTTGGCCAAAAATGGGTTAAATTGTGTTTCAGCCAAAAAATCGATTTTTAGCAAAGAGGTACCTCTTTCCAAAAAAATTGGCCAAAAAAATTTTTTGCTTAAATGCATGCGATTTACGTTTTTTCGGAAGCTTCTGCGCATTTGAAACTCCTTTCAATACTTATTTATTAGAAATAAACGCCTTTTGGCCAAAAATGGGATAAATTGTGTTTCAGCCAAAAAATCGATTTTTAGCAAAGAGGTACCTCTTTCCAAAAAAATTGGCCAAAAAATTTTTTTGCTTAAATGCATGCGATTTACGTTTTTTCGGAAGCTTCTGCGCATTTGAAACTCCTTTCAATACTTATTTATTAGAAATAAACGCCTTTTGGCCAAAAATGGGTTAAATTGTGTTTCAGCCAAAAAATCGATTTTTAGCAAAGAGGTACCTCTTTCCAAAAAAATTGGCCAAAAAATTTTTTGCTTAAATGCATGCGATTTACGTTTTTTCGGAAGCTTCTGCGCATTTGAAACTCCTTTCAATACTTATTTACTAGAAATAAACGCCTTTTGGCCAAAAATGGGATAAATTGTGTTTCAGCCAAATAATCGATTTTTAGCAAAGAGGTACCTCTTTCCAAAAAAATTGGCCAAAAAATTTTTTTGCTTAAATGCATGCGATTTACGTTTTTTCGGAAGCTTCTGCGCATTTGAAACTCCTTTCAATACTTATTTATTAGAAATAAACGCCTTTTGGCCAAAAATGGGTTAAATTGTGTTTCAGCCAAAAAATCGATTTTTAGCAAAGAGGTACCTCTTTCCAAAAAAATTGGCCAAAAAATTTTTTTGCTTAAATGCATGCGATTTAAGTTTTTTCGGAAGCTTCTGCGCATTTGAAACTCCTTTCAATACTTATTTATTAGAAATAAACGCCTTTTGGCCAAAAATGGGTTAAATTGTGTTTCAGCCAAAAAATCGATTTTTAGCAAAGAGGTACCTCTTTCCAAAAAAATTGGCCAAAAAATTTTTTTGCTTAAATGCATGCGATTTAAGTTTTTTCGGAAGCTTCTGCGCATTTGAAACTCCTTTCAATACTTATTTATTAGAAATAAACGCCTTTTGGCCAAAAATGGGTTAAATTGTGTTTCAGCCAAAAAATCGATTTTTAGCAAAGAGGTACCTCTTTCCAAAAAAATTGGCCAAAAAATTTTTTTGCTTAAATGCATGCGATTTAAGTTTTTTCGGAAGCTTCTGCGCATTTGAAACTCCTTTCAATACTTATTTATTAGAAATAAACGCCTTTTGGCCAAAAATGGGTTAAATTGTGTTTCAGCCAAAAAATCGATTTTTAGCAAAGAGGTACCTCTTTCCAAAAAAATTGGCCAAAAAATTTTTTTGCTTAAATGCATGCGATTTAAGTTTTTTCGGAAGCTTCTGCGCATTTGAAACTCCTTTCAATACTTATTTATTAGAAATAAACGCCTTTTGGCCAAAAATGGGTTAAATTGTGTTTCAGCCAAAAAATCGATTTTTAGCAAAGAGGTACCTCTTTCCAAAAAAATTGGCCAAAAAATTTTTTTGCTTAAATGCATGCGATTTAAGTTTTTTCGGAAGCTTCTGCGCATTTGAAACTCCTTTCAATACTTATTTATTAGAAATAAACGCCTTTTGGCCAAAAATGGGTTAAATTGTGTTTCAGCCAAAAAATCGATTTTTAGCAAAGAGGTACGTACCTCTTTCCAAAAAAATTGGCCAAAAAATTTTTTTGCTTAAATGCATGCGATTTAAGTTTTTTCGGAAGCTTCTGCGCATTTGAAACTCCTTTCAATACTTATTTATTAGAAATAAACGCCTTTTGGCCAAAAATGGGTTAAATTGTGTTTCAGCCAAAAAATCGATTTTTAGCAAAGAGGTACCTCTTTCCAAAAAAATTGGCCAAAAAATTTTTTTGCTTAAATGCATGCGATTTACGTTTTTTCGGAAGCTTCTGCGCATTTGAAACTCCTTTCAATACTTATTTATTAGAAATAAACGCCTGTTGGCCAAAAATGGGTTAAATTGTGTTTCAGCCAAAAAATCGATTTTTAGCAAAGAGGTACCTCTTTCCAAAAAAATTGGCCAAAAAATTTTTTTGCTTAAATGCATGCGATTTACGTTTTTTCGGAAGCTTCTGCGCATTTGAAACTCCTTTCAATACTTATTTATTAGAAATAAACGCCTTTTGGCCAAAAATGGGTTAAATTGTGTTTCAGCCAAAAAATCGATTTTTAGCAAAGACGTACCTCTTTCCAAAAAAATTGGCCAAAAAATTTTTTTGCTTAAATGCATGCGATTTACGTTTTTTCGGAAGCTTCTGCGCATTTGAAACTCCTTTCAATACTTATTTATTAGAAATAAACGCCTTTTGGCCAAAAATGGGTTAAATTGTGTTTCAGCCAAAAAATCGATTTTTAGCAAAGAGGTACCTCTTTCCAAAAAAATTGGCCAAAAAAATTTTTTGCTTAAATGCATGCGATTTAAGTTTTTTCGGAAGCTTCTGCGCATTTGAAACTCCTTTCAATACTTATTTACTAGAAATAAACGCCTTTTGGCCAAAAATGGGTTAAATTGTGTTTCAGCCAAATAATCGATTTTTAGCAAAGAGGTACCTCTTTCCAAAAAAATTGGCCAAAAAATTTTTTTGCTTAAATGCATGCGATTTACGTTTTTTCGGAAGCTTCTGCGCATTTGAAACTCCTTTCAATACTTATTTATTAGAAATAAACGCCTTTTGGCCAAAAATGGGTTAAATTGTGTTTCAGCCAAAAAATCGATTTTTAGCAAAGAGGTACCTCTTTCCAAAAAAATTGGCCAAAACATTTTTTTGCTTAAATGCATGCGATTTACGTTTTTTCGGAAGCTTCTGCGCATTTGAAACTCCTTTCAATACTTATTTATTAGAAATAAACGCCTTTTGGCCAAAAATGGGTTAAATTGTGTTTCAGCCAAAAAATCGATTTTTAGCAAAGAGGTACCTCTTTCCAAAAAAATTGGCCAAAACATTTTTTTGCTTAAATGCATGCGATTTACGTTTTTTCGGAAGCTTCTGCGCATTTGAAACTCCTTTCAATACTTATTTATTAGAAATAAACGCCTTTTGGCCAAAAATGGGTTAAATTGTGTTTCAGCCAAAAAATCGATTTTTAGCAAAGAGGTACCTCTTTCCAAAAAAATTGGCCAAAAAATTTTTTTGCTTAAATGCATGCGATTTACGTTTTTTCGGAAGCTTCTGCGCATTTGAAACTCCTTTCAATACTTATTTATTAGAAATAAACGCCTTTTGGCCAAAAATGGGTTAAATTGTGTTTCAGCCAAAAAATCGATTTTTAGCAAAGACGTACCTCTTTCCAAAAAAATTGGCCAAAAATTTTTTTTGCTTAAATGCATGCGATTTACGTTTTTTCGGAAGCTTCTGCGCATTTGAAACTCCTTTCAATACTTATTTATTAGAAATAAACGCCTTTTGGCCAAAAATGGGTTAAATTGTGTTTCAGCCAAAAAATCGATTTTTAGCAAAGAGGTACCTCTTTCCAAAAAAATTGGCCAAAACATTTTTTTGCTTAAATGCATGCGATTTACGTTTTTTCGGAAGCTTCTGCGCATTTGAAACTCCTTTCAATACTTATTTATTAGAAATAAACGCCTTTTGGCCAAAAATGGGTTAAATTGTGTTTCAGCCAAAAAATCGATTTTTAGCAAAGAGGTACCTCTTTCCAAAAAAATTGGCCAAAAAATTTTTTTGCTTAAATGCATGCGATTTACGTTTTTTCGGAAGCTTCTGCGCATTTGAAACTCCTTTCAATACTTATTTATTAGAAATAAACGCCTTTTGGCCAAAAATGGGTTAAATTGTGTTTCAGCCAAAAAATCGATTTTTAGCAAAGACGTACCTCTTTCCAAAAAAATTGGCCAAAAATTTTTTTTGCTTAAATGCATGCGATTTACGTTTTTTCGGAAGCTTCTGCGCATTTGAAACTCCTTTCAATACTTATTTATTAGAAATAAACGCCTTTTGGCCAAAAATGGGTTAAATTGTGTTTCAGCCAAAAAATCGATTTTTAGCAAAGAGGTACCTCTTTCCAAAAAAATTGGCCAAAAAAATTTTTTGCTTAAATGCATGCGATTTAAGTTTTTTCGGAAGCTTCTGCGCATTTGAAACTCCTTTCAATACTTATTTACTAGAAATAAACGCCTTTTGGCCAAAAATGGGTTAAATTGTGTTTCAGCCAAATAATCGATTTTTAGCAAAGAGGTACCTCTTTCCAAAAAAATTGGCCAAAAAATTTTTTTGCTTAAATGCATGCGATTTACGTTTTTTCGGAAGCTTCTGCGCATTTGAAACTCCTTTCAATACTTATTTATTAGAAATAAACGCCTTTTGGCCAAAAATGGGTTAAATTGTGTTTCAGCCAAAAAATCGATTTTTAGCAAAGAGGTACCTCTTTCCAAAAAAATTGGCCAAAACATTTTTTTGCTTAAATGCATGCGATTTACGTTTTTTCGGAAGCTTCTGCGCATTTGAAACTCCTTTCAATACTTATTTATTAGAAATAAACGCCTTTTGGCCAAAAATGGGTTAAATTGTGTTTCAGCCAAAAAATCGATTTTTAGCAAAGAGGTACCTCTTTCCAAAAAAATTGGCCAAAAAAATTTTTTGCTTAAATGCATGCGATTTAAGTTTTTTCGGAAGCTTCTGCGCATTTGAAACTCCTTTCAATACTTATTTACTAGAAATAAACGCCTTTTGGCCAAAAATGGGTTAAATTGTGTTTCAGCCAAAAAATCGATTTTTAGCAAAGAGGTACCTCTTTCCAAAAAAATTGGCCAAAAAATTTTTTTGCTTAAATGCATGCGATTTACGTTTTTTCGGAAGCTTCTGCGCATTTGAAACTCCTTTCAATACTTATTTATTAGAAATAAACGCCTTTTGGCCAAAAATGGGTTAAATTGTGTTTCAGCCAAAAAATCGATTTTTAGCAAAGAGGTACCTCTTTCCAAAAAAATTGGCCAAAAAATTTTTTTGCTTAAATGCATGCGATTTAAGTTTTTTCGGAAGCTTCTGCGCATTTGAAACTCCTTTCAATACTTATTTATTAGAAATAAACGCCTTTTGGCCAAAAATGGGTTAAATTGTGTTTCAGCCAAAAAATCGATTTTTAGCAAAGAGGTACCTCTTTCCAAAAAAATTGGCCAAAAAATTTTTTTGCTTAAATGCATGCGATTTAAGTTTTTTCGGAAGCTTCTGCGCATTTGAAACTCCTTTCAATACTTATTTATTAGAAATAAACGCCTTTTGTCCAAAAATGGGTTAAATTGTGTTTCAGCCAAAAATTCGATTTTTAGCAAAGAGGTACCTCTTTCCAAAAAAATTGGCCAAAAAATTTTTTTGCTTAAATGCATGCGATTTAAGTTTTTTCGGAAGCTTCTGCGCATTTGAAACTCCTTTCAATACTTATTTATTAGAAATAAACGCCTTTTGGCCAAAAATGGGTTAAATTGTGTTTCAGCCAAAAAATCGATTTTTAGCAAAGAGGTACCTCTTTCCAAAAAAATTGGCCAAAAAATTTTTTTGCTTAAATGCATGCGATTTAAGTTTTTTCGGAAGCTTCTGCGCATTTGAAACTCCTTTCAATACTTATTTATTAGAAATAAACGCCTTTTGGCCAAAAATGGGTTAAATTGTGTTTCAGCCAAAAAATCTATTTTTAGCAAAGAGGTACCTCTTTCCAAAAAAATTGGCCAAAAAATTTTTTTGCTTTATTTATTAGAAATAAACGCCTTTTGGCCAAAAATGGGTTAAATTGTGTTTCAGCCAAAAAATCGATTTTTAGCAAAGAAGTACCTCTTTCCAAAAAAATTGGCCAAAACATTTTTTTGCTTAAATGCATGCGATTTAAGTTTTTTCGGAAGCTTCTGCGCATTTGAAACTCCTTTCAATACTTATTTATTAGAAATAAACGCCTTTTGGCCAAAAATGGGTTAAATTGTGTTTCAGCCAAAAAATCGATTTTTAGCAAAGAGGTACCTCTTTCCAAAAAAATTGGCCAAAAAAATTTTTTGCTTAAATGCATGCGATTTAAGTTTTTTCGGAAGCTTCTGCGCATTTGAAACTCCTTTCAATACTTATTTACTAGAAATAAACGCCTTTTGGCCAAAAATGGGTTAAATTGTGTTTCAGCCAAATAATCGATTTTTAGCAAAGAGGTACCTCTTTCCAAAAAAATTGGCCAAAAAATTTTTTTGCTTAAATGCATGCGATTTACGTTTTTTCGGAAGCTTCTGCGCATTTGAAACTCCTTTCAATACTTATTTATTAGAAATAAACGCCTTTTGGCCAAAAATGGGTTAAATTGTGTTTCAGCCAAAAAATCGATTTTTAGCAAAGAGGTACCTCTTTCCAAAAAAATTGGCCAAAAAATTTTTTTGCTTAAATGCATGCGATTTACGTTTTTTCGGAAGCTTCTGCGCATTTGAGACTCCTTTCAATACTTATTTATTAGAAATAAACGCCTTTTGGCCAAAAATGGGATAAATTGTGTTTCAGCCAAAAAATCGATTTTTAGCAAAGAGGTACCTCTTTCCAAAAAAATTGGCCAAAAAATTTTTTTGCTTAAATGCATGCGATTTACGTTTTTTCGGAAGCTTCTGCGCATTTGAAACTCCTTTCAATACTTATTTATTAGAAATAAACGCCTTTTGGCCAAAAATGGGTTAAATTGTGTTTCAGCCAAATAATCGATTTTTAGCAAAGAGGTACCTCTTTCCAAAAAAATTGGCCAAAAAATTTTTTTGCTTAAATGCATGCGATTTACGTTTTTTCGGAAGCTTCTGCGCATTTGAAACTCCTTTCAATACTTATTTATTAGAAATAAACGCCTTTTGGCCAAAAATGGGTTAAATTGTGTTTCAGCCAAAAAATCGATTTTTAGCAAAGAGGTACCTCTTTCCAAAAAAATTGGCCAAAACATTTTTTTGCTTAAATGCATGCGATTTACGTTTTTTCGGAAGCTTCTGCGCATTTGAAACTCCTTTCAATACTTATTTATTAGAAATAAACGCCTTTTGGCCAAAAATGGGTTAAATTGTGTTTCAGCCAAAAAATCGATTTTTAGCAAAGAGGTACCTCTTTCCAAAAAAATTGGCCAAAAAATTTTTTTGCTTAAATGCATGCGATTTACGTTTTTTCGGAAGCTTCCGCGCATTTGAAACTCCTTTCAATACTTATTTATTAGAAATAAACGCCTTTTGGCCAAAAATGGGTTAAATTGTGTTTCAGCCAAAAAATCGATTTTTAGCAAAGAGGTACCTCTTTCCAAAAAAATTGGCCAAAACATTTTTTTGCTTAAATGCATGCGATTTACGTTTTTTCGGAAGCTTCTGCGCATTTGAAACTCCTTTCAATACTTATTTATTAGAAATAAACGCCTTTTGGCCAAAAATGGGTTAAATTGTGTTTCAGCCAAAAAATCGATTTTTAGCAAAGAGGTACCTCTTTCCAAAAAAATTGGCCAAAAAATTTTTTTGCTTAAATGCATGCGATTTACGTTTTTTCGGAAGCTTCTGCGCATTTGAAACTCCTTTCAATACTTATTTATTAGAAATAAACGCCTTTTGGCCAAAAATGGGTTAAATTGTGTTTCAGCCAAAAAATCGATTTTTAGCAAAGAGGTACCTCTTTCCAAAAAAATTGGCCAAAAAATTTTTTTGCTTAAATGCATGCGATTTAAGTTTTTTCGGAAGCTTCTGCGCATTTGAAACTCCTTTCAATACTTATTTATTAGAAATAAACGCCTTTTGGCCAAAAATGGGTTAAATTGTGTTTCAGCCAAAAAATCGATTTTTAGCAAAGAGGTACCTCTTTCCAAAAAAATTGGCCAAAAAATTTTTTTGCTTAAATGCATGCGATTTAAGTTTTTTCGGAAGCTTCTGCGCATTTGAAACTCCTTTCAATACTTATTTATTAGAAATAAACGCCTTTTGTCCAAAAATGGGTTAAATTGTGTTTCAGCCAAAAATTCGATTTTTAGCAAAGAGGTACCTCTTTCCAAAAAAATTGGCCAAAAAATTTTTTTGCTTAAATGCATGCGATTTAAGTTTTTTCGGAAGCTTCTGCGCATTTGAAACTCCTTTCAATACTTATTTATTAGAAATAAACGCCTTTTGGCCAAAAATGGGTTAAATTGTGTTTCAGCCAAAAAATCGATTTTTAGCAAAGAGGTACCTCTTTCCAAAAAAATTGGCCAAAAAATTTTTTTGCTTAAATGCATGCGATTTAAGTTTTTTCGGAAGCTTCTGCGCATTTGAAACTCCTTTCAATACTTATTTATTAGAAATAAACGCCTTTTGGCCAAAAATGGGTTAAATTGTGTTTCAGCCAAAAAATCGATTTTTAGCAAAGAGGTACCTCTTTCCAAAAAAATTGGCCAAAAAATTTTTTTGCTTAAATGCATGCGATTTAAGTTTTTTCGGAAGCTTCTGCGCATTTGAAACTCCTTTCAATACTTATTTATTAGAAATAAACGCCTTTTGGCCAAAAATGGGTTAAATTGTGTTTCAGCCAAAAAATCTATTTTTAGCAAAGAGGTACCTCTTTCCAAAAAAATTGGCCAAAAAATTTTTTTGCTTTATTTATTAGAAATAAACGCCTTTTGGCCAAAAATGGGTTAAATTGTGTTTCAGCCAAAACATCGATTTTTAGCAAAGAGGTACCTCTTTCCAAAAAAAATTGGCCAAAAAATTTTTTTGCTTAAATGCATGCGATTTAAGTTTTTTCGGAAGCTTCTGCGCATTTGAAACTCCTTTCAATACTTATTTATTAGAAATAAACGCCTTTTGGCCAAAAATGGGTTAAATTGTGTTTCAGCCAAAAAATCGATTTTTAGCAAAGAGGTACCTCTTTCCAAAAAAATTGGCCAACAAATTTTTTTGCTTAAATGCATGCGATTTAAGGTTTTTCAGAAGCTTCTGCGCATTTGAAACTCCTTTCAATACTTATTTATTAGAAATAAACGCCTTTTGGCCAAAAATGGGTTAAATTGTGTTTCAGCCAAAAAATCGATTTTTAGCAAAGAAGTACCTCTTTCCAAAAAAATTGGCCAAAACATTTTTTTGCTTAAATGCATGCGATTTAAGTTTTTTCGGAAGCTTCTGCGCATTTGAAACTCCTTTCAATACTTATTTATTAGAAATAAACGCCTTTTGGCCAAAAATGGGTTAAATTGTGTTTCAGCCAAAAAATCGATTTTTAGCAAAGAGGTACCTCTTTCCAAAAAAATTGGCCAAAAAAATTTTTTGCTTAAATGCATGCGATTTAAGTTTTTTCGGAAGCTTCTGCGCATTTGAAACTCCTTTCAATACTTATTTACTAGAAATAAACGCCTTTTGGCCAAAAATGGGTTAAATTGTGTTTCAGCCAAATAATCGATTTTTAGCAAAGAGGTACCTCTTTCCAAAAAAATTGGCCAAAAAATTTTTTTGCTTAAATGCATGCGATTTACGTTTTTTCGGAAGCTTCTGCGCATTTGAAACTCCTTTCAATACTTATTTATTAGAAATAAACGCCTTTTGGCCAAAAATGGGTTAAATTGTGTTTCAGCCAAAAAATCGATTTTTAGCAAAGAGGTACCTCTTTCCAAAAAAATTGGCCAAAAAATTTTTTTGCTTAAATGCATGCGATTTACGTTTTTTCGGAAGCTTCTGCGCATTTGAAACTCCTTTCAATACTTATTTATTAGAAATAAACGCCTTTTGGCCAAAAATGGGTTAAATTGTGTTTCAGCCAAAAAATCGATTTTTAGCAAAGAGGTACCTCTTTCCAAAAAAATTGGCCAAAAAATTTTTTTGCTTAAATGCATGCGATTTACGTTTTTTCGGAAGCTTCTGCGCATTTGAGACTCCTTTCAATACTTATTTATTAGAAATAAACGCCTTTTGGCCAAAAATGGGATAAATTGTGTTTCAGCCAAAAAATCAATTTTTAGCAAAGAGGTACCTCTTTCCAAAAAAATTGGCCAAAAAATTTTTTTGCTTAAATGCATGCGATTTAAGTTTTTTCGGAAGCTTCTGCGCATTTGAAACTCCTTTCAATACTTATTTATTAGAAATAAACGCCTTTTGGCCAAAAATGGGTTAAATTGTGTTTCAGCCAAAAAATCTATTTTTAGCAAAGAGGTACCTCTTTCCAAAAAAATTGGCCAAAAAATTTTTTTGCTTTATTTATTAGAAATAAACGCCTTTTGGCCAAAAATGGGTTAAATTGTGTTTCAGCCAAAAAATCGATTTTTAGCAAAGAAGTACCTCTTTCCAAAAAAATTGGCCAAAACATTTTTTTGCTTAAATGCATGCGATTTAAGTTTTTTCGGAAGCTTCTGCGCATTTGAAACTCCTTTCAATACTTATTTATTAGAAATAAACGCCTTTTGGCCAAAAATGGGTTAAATTGTGTTTCAGCCAAAAAATCGATTTTTAGCAAAGAGGTACCTCTTTCCAAAAAAATTGGCCAAAAAAATTTTTTGCTTAAATGCATGCGATTTAAGTTTTTTCGGAAGCTTCTGCGCATTTGAAACTCCTTTCAATACTTATTTACTAGAAATAAACGCCTTTTGGCCAAAAATGGGTTAAATTGTGTTTCAGCCAAATAATCGATTTTTAGCAAAGAGGTACCTCTTTCCAAAAAAATTGGCCAAAAAATTTTTTTGCTTAAATGCATGCGATTTACGTTTTTTCGGAAGCTTCTGCGCATTTGAAACTCCTTTCAATACTTATTTATTAGAAATAAACGCCTTTTGGCCAAAAATGGGTTAAATTGTGTTTCAGCCAAAAAATCGATTTTTAGCAAAGAGGTACCTCTTTCCAAAAAAATTGGCCAAAAAATTTTTTTGCTTAAATGCATGCGATTTACGTTTTTTCGGAAGCTTCTGCGCATTTGAGACTCCTTTCAATACTTATTTATTAGAAATAAACGCCTTTTGGCCAAAAATGGGATAAATTGTGTTTCAGCCAAAAAATCGATTTTTAGCAAAGAGGTACCTCTTTCCAAAAAAATTGGCCAAAAAATTTTTTTGCTTAAATGCATGCGATTTACGTTTTTTCGGAAGCTTCTGCGCATTTGAAACTCCTTTCAATACTTATTTATTAGAAATAAACGCCTTTTGGCCAAAAATGGGTTAAATTGTGTTTCAGCCAAATAATCGATTTTTAGCAAAGAGGTACCTCTTTCCAAAAAAATTGGCCAAAAAATTTTTTTGCTTAAATGCATGCGATTTACGTTTTTTCGGAAGCTTCTGCGCATTTGAAACTCCTTTCAATACTTATTTATTAGAAATAAACGCCTTTTGGCCAAAAATGGGTTAAATTGTGTTTCAGCCAAAAAATCGATTTTTAGCAAAGAGGTACCTCTTTCCAAAAAAATTGGCCAAAACATTTTTTTGCTTAAATGCATGCGATTTACGTTTTTTCGGAAGCTTCTGCGCATTTGAAACTCCTTTCAATACTTATTTATTAGAAATAAACGCCTTTTGGCCAAAAATGGGTTAAATTGTGTTTCAGCCAAAAAATCGATTTTTAGCAAAGAGGTACCTCTTTCCAAAAAAATTGGCCAAAAATTTTTTTTGCTTAAATGCATGCGATTTACGTTTTTTCGGAAGCTTCCGCGCATTTGAAACTCCTTTCAATACTTATTTATTAGAAATAAACGCCTTTTGGCCAAAAATGGGTTAAATTGTGTTTCAGCCAAAAAATCGATTTTTAGCAAAGAGGTACCTCTTTCCAAAAAAATTGGCCAAAACATTTTTTTGCTTAAATGCATGCGATTTACGTTTTTTCGGAAGCTTCTGCGCATTTGAAACTCCTTTCAATACTTATTTATTAGAAATAAACGCCTTTTGGCCAAAAATGGGTTAAATTGTGTTTCAGCCAAAAAATCGATTTTTAGCAAAGAGGTACCTCTTTCCAAAAAAATTGGCCAAAAAATTTTTTTGCTTAAATGCATGCGATTTACGTTTTTTCGGAAGCTTCTGCGCATTTGAAACTCCTTTCAATACTTATTTATTAGAAATAAACGCCTTTTGGCCAAAAATGGGTTAAATTGTGTTTCAGCCAAAAAATCGATTTTTAGCAAAGAGGTACCTCTTTCCAAAAAAATTGGCCAAAAAATTTTTTTGCTTAAATGCATGCGATTTAAGTTTTTTCGGAAGCTTCTGCGCATTTGAAACTCCTTTCAATACTTATTTATTAGAAATAAACGCCTTTTGGCCAAAAATGGGTTAAATTGTGTTTCAGCCAAAAAATCGATTTTTAGCAAAGAGGTACCTCTTTCCAAAAAAATTGGCCAAAAAATTTTTTTGCTTAAATGCATGCGATTTACGTTTTTTCGGAAGCTTCTGCGCATTTGAAACTCCTTTCAATACTTATTTATTAGAAATAAACGCCTTTTGGCCAAAAATGGGTTAAATTGTGTTTCAGCCAAAAAATCGATTTTTAGCAAAGAGGTACCTCTTTCCAAAAAAATTGGCCAAAAAATTTTTTTGCTTAAATGCATGCGATTTAAGTTTTTTCGGAAGCTTCTGCGCATTTGAAACTCCTTTCAATACTTATTTATTAGAAATAAACGCCTTTTGGCCAAAAATGGGTTAAATTGTGTTTCAGCCAAAAAATCGATTTTTAGCAAAGAGGTACCTCTTTCCAAAAAAATTGGCCAAAAAATTTTTTTGCTTAAATGCATGCGATTTAAGTTTTTTCGGAAGCTTCTGCGCATTTGAAACTCCTTTCAATACTTATTTATTAGAAATAAACGCCTTTTGTCCAAAAATGGGTTAAATTGTGTTTCAGCCAAAAATTCGATTTTTAGCAAAGAGGTACCTCTTTCCAAAAAAATTGGCCAAAAAATTTTTTTGCTTAAATGCATGCGATTTAAGTTTTTTCGGAAGCTTCTGCGCATTTGAAACTCCTTTCAATACTTATTTATTAGAAATAAACGCCTTTTGGCCAAAAATGGGTTAAATTGTGTTTCAGCCAAAAAATCGATTTTTAGCAAAGAGGTACCTCTTTCCAAAAAAATTGGCCAAAAAATTTTTTTGCTTAAATGCATGCGATTTAAGTTTTTTCGGAAGCTTCTGCGCATTTGAAACTCCTTTCAATACTTATTTATTAGAAATAAACGCCTTTTGGCCAAAAATGGGTTAAATTGTGTTTCAGCCAAAAAATCTATTTTTAGCAAAGAGGTACCTCTTTCCAAAAAAATTGGCCAAAAAATTTTTTTGCTTTATTTATTAGAAATAAACGCCTTTTGGCCAAAAATGGGTTAAATTGTGTTTCAGCCAAAAAATCGATTTTTAGCAAAGAAGTACCTCTTTCCAAAAAAATTGGCCAAAACATTTTTTTGCTTAAATGCATGCGATTTAAGTTTTTTCGGAAGCTTCTGCGCATTTGAAACTCCTTTCAATACTTATTTATTAGAAATAAACGCCTTTTGGCCAAAAATGGGTTAAATTGTGTTTCAGCCAAAAAATCGATTTTTAGCAAAGAGGTACCTCTTTCCAAAAAAATTGGCCAAAAAATTTTTTTGCTTAAATGCATGCGATTTAAGTTTTTTCGGAAGCTTCTGCGCATTTGAAACTCCTTTCAATACTTATTTACTAGAAATAAACGCCTTTTGGCCAAAAATGGGTTAAATTGTGTTTCAGCCAAATAATCGATTTTTAGCAAAGAGGTACCTCTTTCCAAAAAAATTGGCCAAAAAATTTTTTTGCTTAAATGCATGCGATTTACGTTTTTTCGGAAGCTTCTGCGCATTTGAAACTCCTTTCAATACTTATTTATTAGAAATAAACGCCTTTTGGCCAAAAATGGGTTAAATTGTGTTTCAGCCAAAAAATCGATTTTTAGCAAAGAGGTACCTCTTTCCAAAAAAATTGGCCAAAAAATTTTTTTGCTTAAATGCATGCGATTTACGTTTTTTCGGAAGCTTCTGCGCATTTGAGACTCCTTTCAATACTTATTTATTAGAAATAAACGCCTTTTGGCCAAAAATGGGATAAATTGTGTTTCAGCCAAAAAATCGATTTTTAGCAAAGAGGTACCTCTTTCCAAAAAAATTGGCCAAAAAATTTTTTTGCTTAAATGCATGCGATTTACGTTTTTTCGGAAGCTTCTGCGCATTTGAAACTCCTTTCAATACTTATTTATTAGAAATAAACGCCTTTTGGCCAAAAATGGGTTAAATTGTGTTTCAGCCAAATAATCGATTTTTAGCAAAGAGGTACCTCTTTCCAAAAAAATTGGCCAAAAAATTTTTTTGCTTAAATGCATGCGATTTACGTTTTTTCGGAAGCTTCTGCGCATTTGAAACTCCTTTCAATACTTATTTATTAGAAATAAACGCCTTTTGGCCAAAAATGGGTTAAATTGTGTTTCAGCCAAAAAATCGATTTTTAGCAAAGAGGTACCTCTTTCCAAAAAAATTGGCCAAAACATTTTTTTGCTTAAATGCATGCGATTTACGTTTTTTCGGAAGCTTCTGCGCATTTGAAACTCCTTTCAATACTTATTTATTAGAAATAAACGCCTTTTGGCCAAAAATGGGTTAAATTGTGTTTCAGCCAAAAAATCGATTTTTAGCAAAGAGGTACCTCTTTCCAAAAAAATTGGCCAAAAAATTTTTTTGCTTAAATGCATGCGATTTACGTTTTTTCGGAAGCTTCCGCGCATTTGAAACTCCTTTCAATACTTATTTATTAGAAATAAACGCCTTTTGGCCAAAAATGGGTTAAATTGTGTTTCAGCCAAAAAATCGATTTTTAGCAAAGAGGTACCTCTTTCCAAAAAAATTGGCCAAAACATTTTTTTGCTTAAATGCATGCGATTTACGTTTTTTCGGAAGCTTCTGCGCATTTGAAACTCCTTTCAATACTTATTTATTAGAAATAAACGCCTTTTGGCCAAAAATGGGTTAAATTGTGTTTCAGCCAAAAAATCGATTTTTAGCAAAGAGGTACCTCTTTCCAAAAAAATTGGCCAAAAAATTTTTTTGCTTAAATGCATGCGATTTACGTTTTTTCGGAAGCTTCTGCGCATTTGAAACTCCTTTCAATACTTATTTATTAGAAATAAACGCCTTTTGGCCAAAAATGGGTTAAATTGTGTTTCAGCCAAAAAATCGATTTTTAGCAAAGAGGTACCTCTTTCCAAAAAAATTGGCCAAAAAATTTTTTTGCTTAAATGCATGCGATTTAAGTTTTTTCGGAAGCTTCTGCGCATTTGAAACTCCTTTCAATACTTATTTATTAGAAATAAACGCCTTTTGGCCAAAAATGGGTTAAATTGTGTTTCAGCCAAAAAATCGATTTTTAGCAAAGAGGTACCTCTTTCCAAAAAAATTGGCCAAAAAATTTTTTTGCTTAAATGCATGCGATTTAAGTTTTTTCGGAAGCTTCTGCGCATTTGAAACTCCTTTCAATACTTATTTATTAGAAATAAACGCCTTTTGTCCAAAAATGGGTTAAATTGTGTTTCAGCCAAAAATTCGATTTTTAGCAAAGAGGTACCTCTTTCCAAAAAAATTGGCCAAAAAATTTTTTTGCTTAAATGCATGCGATTTAAGTTTTTTCGGAAGCTTCTGCGCATTTGAAACTCCTTTCAATACTTATTTATTAGAAATAAACGCCTTTTGGCCAAAAATGGGTTAAATTGTGTTTCAGCCAAAAAATCGATTTTTAGCAAAGAGGTACCTCTTTCCAAAAAAATTGGCCAAAAAATTTTTTTGCTTAAATGCATGCGATTTAAGTTTTTTCGGAAGCTTCTGCGCATTTGAAACTCCTTTCAATACTTATTTATTAGAAATAAACGCCTTTTGGCCAAAAATGGGTTAAATTGTGTTTCAGCCAAAAAATCGATTTTTAGCAAAGAGGTACCTCTTTCCAAAAAAATTGGCCAAAAAATTTTTTTGCTTAAATGCATGCGATTTAAGTTTTTTCGGAAGCTTCTGCGCATTTGAAACTCCTTTCAATACTTATTTATTAGAAATAAACGCCTTTTGGCCAAAAATGGGTTAAATTGTGTTTCAGCCAAAAAATCTATTTTTAGCAAAGAGGTACCTCTTTCCAAAAAAATTGGCCAAAAAATTTTTTTGCTTTATTTATTAGAAATAAACGCCTTTTGGCCAAAAATGGGTTAAATTGTGTTTCAGCCAAAACATCGATTTTTAGCAAAGAGGTACCTCTTTCCAAAAAAAATTGGCCAAAAAATTTTTTTGCTTAAATGCATGCGATTTAAGTTTTTTCGGAAGCTTCTGCGCATTTGAAACTCCTTTCAATACTTATTTATTAGAAATAAACGCCTTTTGGCCAAAAATGGGTTAAATTGTGTTTCAGCCAAAAAATCGATTTTTAGCAAAGAGGTACCTCTTTCCAAAAAAATTGGCCAACAAATTTTTTTGCTTAAATGCATGCGATTTAAGGTTTTTCAGAAGCTTCTGCGCATTTGAAACTCCTTTCAATACTTATTTATTAGAAATAAACGCCTTTTGGCCAAAAATGGGTTAAATTGTGTTTCAGCCAAAAAATCGATTTTTAGCAAAGAAGTACCTCTTTCCAAAAAAATTGGCCAAAACATTTTTTTGCTTAAATGCATGCGATTTAAGTTTTTTCGGAAGCTTCTGCGCATTTGAAACTCCTTTCAATACTTATTTATTAGAAATAAACGCCTTTTGGCCAAAAATGGGTTAAATTGTGTTTCAGCCAAAAAATCGATTTTTAGCAAAGAGGTACCTCTTTCCAAAAAAATTGGCCAAAAAAATTTTTTGCTTAAATGCATGCGATTTAAGTTTTTTCGGAAGCTTCTGCGCATTTGAAACTCCTTTCAATACTTATTTATTAGAAATAAACGCCTTTTGGCCAAAAATGGGTTAAATTGTGTTTCAGCCAAAAAATCGATTTTTAGCAAAGAGGTACCTCTTTCCAAAAAAATTGGCCAAAAAATTTTTTTGCTTAAATGCATGCGATTTACGTTTTTTCGGAAGCTTCTGCGCATTTGAGACTCCTTTCAATACTTATTTATTAGAAATAAACGCCTTTTGGCCAAAAATGGGTTAAATTGTGTTTCAGCCAAAAAATCGATTTTTAGCAAAGAAGTACCTCTTTCCAAAAAAATTGGCCAACAAATTTTTTTGCTTAAATGCATGCGATTTAAGGTTTTTCAGAAGCTTCTGCGCATTTTAAACTCCTTTCAATACTTATTTATTAGAAATAAACGCCTTTTGGCCAAAAATGGGTTAAATTGTGTTTCAGCCAAAAAATCGATTTTTAGCAAAGAAGTACCTCTTTCCAAAAAAATTGGCCAAAACATTTTTTTGCTTAAATGCATGCGATTTAAGTTTTTTCGGAAGCTTCTGCGCATTTGAAACTCCTTTCAATACTTATTTATTAGAAATAAACGCCTTTTGGCCAAAAATGGGTTAAATTGTGTTTCAGCCAAAAAATCGATTTTTAGCAAAGAGGTACCTCTTTCCAAAAAAATTGGCCAAAAAAATTTTTTGCTTAAATGCATGCGATTTAAGTTTTTTCGGAAGCTTCTGCGCATTTGAAACTCCTTTCAATACTTATTTATTAGAAATAAACGCCTTTTGGCCAAAAATGGGTTAAATTGTGTTTCAGCCAAAAAATCGATTTTTAGCAAAGAGGTACCTCTTTCCAAAAAAATTGGCCAAAAAATTTTTTTGCTTAAATGCATGCGATTTACGTTTTTTCGGAAGCTTCTGCGCATTTGAGACTCCTTTCAATACTTATTTATTAGAAATAAACGCCTTTTGGCCAAAAATGGGTTAAATTGTGTTTCAGCCAAAAAATCGATTTTTAGCAAAGAAGTACCTCTTTCCAAAAAAATTGGCCAACAAATTTTTTTGCTTAAATGCATGCGATTTAAGGTTTTTCAGAAGCTTCTGCGCATTTGAAACTCCTTTCAATACTTATTTATTAGAAATAAACGCCTTTTGGCCAAAAATGGGTTAAATTGTGTTTCAGCCAAAAAATCGATTTTTAGCAAAGAAGTACCTCTTTCCAAAAAAATTGGCCAAAACATTTTTTTGCTTAAATGCATGCGATTTAAGTTTTTTCGGAAGCTTCTGCGCATTTGAAACTCCTTTCAATACTTATTTATTAGAAATAAACGCCTTTTGGCCAAAAATGGGTTAAATTGTGTTTCAGCCAAAAAATCGATTTTTAGCAAAGAGGTACCTCTTTCCAAAAAAATTGGCCAAAAAAATTTTTTGCTTAAATGCATGCGATTTAAGTTTTTTCGGAAGCTTCTGCGCATTTGAAACTCCTTTCAATACTTATTTATTAGAAATAAACGCCTTTTGGCCAAAAATGGGTTAAATTGTGTTTCAGCCAAAAAATCGATTTTTAGCAAAGAGGTACCTCTTTCCAAAAAAATTGGCCAAAAAATTTTTTTGCTTAAATGCATGCGATTTACGTTTTTTCGGAAGCTTCTGCGCATTTGAGACTCCTTTCAATACTTATTTATTAGAAATAAACGCCTTTTGGCCAAAAATGGGATAAATTGTGTTTCAGCCAAAAAATCAATTTTTAGCAAAGAGGTACCTCTTTCCAAAAAAATTGGCCAAAAAATTTTTTTGCTTAAATGCATGCGATTTACGTTTTTTCGGAAGCTTCTGCGCATTTGAAACTCCTTTCAATACTTATTTATTAGAAATAAACGCCTTTTGGCCAAAAATGGGTTAAATTGTGTTTCAGCCAAAAAATCGATTTTTAGCAAAGAGGTACCTCTTTCCAAAAAAATTGGCCAAAAAATTTTTTTGCTTAAATGCATGCGATTTACGTTTTTTCGGAAGCTTCTGCGCATTTGAAACTCCTTTCAATACTTATTTATTAGAAATAAACGCCTTTTGGCCAAAAATGGGTTAAATTGTGTTTCAGCCAAAAAATCGATTTTTAGCAAAGACGTACCTCTTTCCAAAAAAATTGGCCAAAAAATTTTTTTGCTTAAATGCATGCGATTTACGTTTTTTCGGAAGCTTCTGCGCATTTGAAACTCCTTTCAATACTTATTTATTAGAAATAAACGCCTTTTGGCCAAAAATGGGTTAAATTGTGTTTCAGCCAAAAAATCGATTTTTAGCAAAGAGGTACCTCTTTCCAAAAAAATTGGCCAAAAAATTTTTTTGCTTAAATTCATGCGATTTAAGTTTTTTCGGAAGCTTCTGCGCATTTGAAACTCCTTTCAATACTTATTTATTAGAAATAAACGCCTTTTGGCCAAAAATGGGTTAAATTGTGTTTCAGCCAAAAAATCGATTTTTAGCAAAGAGGTACCTCTTTCCAAAAAAATTGGCCAAAAAATTTTTTTGCTTAAATGCATGCGATTTAAGTTTTTTCGGAAGCTTCTGCGCATTTGAAACTCCTTTCAATACTTATTTATTAGAAATAAACGCCTTTTGGCCAAAAATGGGTTAAATTGTGTTTCAGCCAAAAAATCGATTTTTAGCAAAGAGGTACCTCTTTCCAAAAAAATTGGCCAAAAATTTTTTTTGCTTAAATTCATGCGATTTAAGTTTTTTCGGAAGCTTCTGCGCATTTGAAACTCCTTTCAATACTTATTTATTAGAAATAAACGCCTTTTGGCCAAAAATGGGTTAAATTGTGTTTCAGCCAAAAAATCGATTTTTAGCAAAGAGGTACCTCTTTCCAAAAAAATTGGCCAAAAAATTTTTTTGCTTAAATGCATGCGATTTAAGTTTTTTCGGAAGCTTCTGCGCATTTGAAACTCCTTTCAATACTTATTTATTAGAAATAAACGCCTTTTGTCCAAAAATGGGTTAAATTGTGTTTCAGCCAAAAATTCGATTTTTAGCAAAGAGGTACCTCTTTCCAAAAAAATTGGCCAAAAAATTTTTTTGCTTAAATGCATGCGATTTAAGTTTTTTCGGAAGCTTCTGCGCATATGAAACTCCTTTCAATACTTATTTATTAGAAATAAACGCCTTTTGGCCAAAAATGGGTTAAATTGTGTTTCAGCCAAAAAATCGATTTTTAGCAAAGAGGTACCTCTTTCCAAAAAAATTGGCCAAAAAATTTTTTTGCTTAAATGCATGCGATTTAAGTTTTTTCGGAAGCTTCTGCGCATTTGAAACTCCTTTCAATACTTATTTATTAGAAATAAACGCCTTTTGGCCAAAAATGGGTTAAATTGTGTTTCAGCCAAAAAATCGATTTTTAGCAAAGAGGTACCTCTTTCCAAAAAAATTGGCCAAAAAATTTTTTTGCTTAAATGCATGCGATTTAAGTTTTTTCGGAAGCTTCTGCGCATTTGAAACTCCTTTCAATACTTATTTATTAGAAATAAACGCCTTTTGGCCAAAAATGGGTTAAATTGTGTTTCAGCCAAAAAATCGATTTTTAGCAAAGAGGTACCTCTTTCCAAAAAAATTGGCCAAAAAATTTTTTTGCTTAAATGCATTCGATTTAAGTTTTTTCGGAAGCTTCTGCGCATTTGAAACTCCTTTCAATACTTATTTATTAGAAATAAACGCCTTTTGGCCAAAAATGGGTTAAATTGTGTTTCAGCCAAAAAATCGATTTTTAGCAAAGAGGTACCTCTTTCCAAAAAAATTGGCCAAAAAATTTTTTTGCTTAAATTCATGCGATTTAAGTTTTTTCGGAAGCTTCTGCGCATTTGAAACTCCTTTCAATACTTATTTATTAGAAATAAACGCCTTTTGGCCAAAAATGGGTTAAATTGTGTTTCAGCCAAAAAATCGATTTTTAGCAAAGAGGTACCTCTTTCCAAAAAAATTGGCCAAAAAATTTTTTTGCTTAAATGCATGCGATTTAAGTTTTTTCGGAAGCTTCTGCGCATTTGAAACTCCTTTCAATACTTATTTATTAGAAATAAACGCCTTTTGTCCAAAAATGGGTTAATTGTGTTTCAGCCAAAAATTCGATTTTTAGCAAAGAGGTACCTCTTTCCAAAAAAATTGGCCAAAAAATTTTTTTGCTTAAATGCATGCGATTTAAGTTTTTTCGGAAGCTTCTGCGCATTTGAAACTCCTTTCAATACTTATTTATTAGAAATAAACGCCTTTTGGCCAAAAATGGGTTAAATTGTGTTTCAGCCAAAAAATCGATTTTTAGCAAAGAGGTACCTCTTTCCAAAAAAATTGGCCAAAAAATTTTTTTGCTTAAATGCATGCGATTTAAGTTTTTTCGGAAGCTTCTGCGCATTTGAAACTCCTTTCAATACTTATTTATTAGAAATAAACGCCTTTTGGCCAAAAATGGGTTAAATTGTGTTTCAGCCAAAAAATCGATTTTTAGCAAAGAGGTACCTCTTTCCAAAAAAATTGGCCAAAAAATTTTTTTGCTTAAATGCATGCGATTTAAGTTTTTTCGGAAGCTTCTGCGCATTTGAAACTCCTTTCAATACTTATTTATTAGAAATAAACGCCTTTTGGCCAAAAATGGGTTAAATTGTGTTTCAGCCAAAAAATCGATTTTTAGCAAAGAGGTACCTCTTTCCAAAAAAATTGGCCAAAAAATTTTTTTGCTTAAATGCATGCGATTTAAGTTCTTTCGGAAGCTTCTGCGCATTTGAAACTCCTTTCAATACTTATTTATTAGAAATAAACGCCTTTTGGCCAAAAATGGGTTAAATTGTGTTTCAGCCAAAAAATCTATTTTTAGCAAAGAGGTACCTCTTTCCAAAAAAATTGGCCAAAAAATTTTTTTGCTTAAATGCATGCGATTTAAGTTTTTTCGGAAGCTTCTGCGCATTTGAAACTCCTTTCAATACTTATTTATTAGAAATAAACGCCTTTTGGCCAAAAATGGGTTAAATTGTGTTTCAGCCAAAAAATCGATTTTTAGCAAAGAAGTACCTCTTTCCAAAAAAATTGGCCAAAACATTTTTTTGCTTAAATGCATGCGATTTAAGTTTTTTCAGAAGCTTCTGCGCATTTGAAACTCCTTTCAATACTTATTTATTAGAAATAAACGCCTTTTGGCCAAAAATGGGTTAAATTGTGTTTCAGCCAAAAAATCGATTTTTAGCAAAGAAGTACCTCTTTCCAAAAAAATTGGCCAAAACATTTTTTTGCTTAAATGCATGCGATTTAAGTTTTTTCGGAAGCTTCTGCGCATTTGAAACTCCTTTCAATACTTATTTATTAGAAATAAACGCCTTTTGGCCAAAAATGGGTTAAATTGTGTTTCAGCCAAAAAATCGATTTTTAGCAAAGAGGTACCTCTTTCCAAAAAAATTGGCCAAAAAATTTTTTTGCTTAAATGCATGCGATTTAAGTTTTTTCGGAAGCTTCTGCGCATTTGAAACTCCTTTCAATACTTATTTATTAGAAATAAACGCCTTTTGGCCAAAAATGGGTTAAATTGTGTTTCAGCCAAAAAATCGATTTTTAGCAAAGAGGTACCTCTTTCCAAAAAAATTGGCCAAAAAATTTTTTTGCTTAAATGCATGCGATTTAAGTTTTTTCGGAAGCTTCTGCGCATTTGAAACTCCTTTCAATACTTATTTATTAGAAATAAACGCCTTTTGGCCAAAAATGGGTTAAATTGTGTTTCAGCCAAAAAATCGATTTTTAGCAAAGAGGTACCTCTTTCCAAAAAAATTGGCCAAAAAATTTTTTTGCTTAAATGCATGCGATTTAAGTTTTTTCGGAAGCTTCTGCGCATTTGAAACTCCTTTCAATACTTATTTATTAGAAATAAACGCCTTTTGGCCAAAAATGGGTTAAATTGTGTTTCAGCCAAAAAATCTATTTTTAGCAAAGAGGTACCTCTTTCCAAAAAAATTGGCCAAAAAATTTTTTTGCTTAAATGCATGCGATTTAAGTTTTTTCGGAAGCTTCTGCGCATTTGAAACTCCTTTCAATACTTATTTATTAGAAATAAACGCCTTTTGGCCAAAAATGGGTTAAATTGTGTTTCAGCCAAAAAATCTATTTTTAGCAAAGAGGTACCTCTTTCCAAAAAAATTGGCCAAAAAATTTTTTTGCTTAAATGCATGCGATTTAAGTTTTTTCGGAAGCTTCTGCGCATTTGAAACTCCTTTCAATACTTATTTATTAGAAATAAACGCCTTTTGGCCAAAAATGGGTTAAATTGTGTTTCAGCCAAAATATCGATTTTTAGCCAAAAAATTTTTTTGCTTAAATGCATGCGATTTAAGTTTTTTCGGAAGCTTCTGCGCATTTGAAACTCCTTTCAATACTTATTTATTAGAAATAAACGCCTTTTGGCCAAAAATGGGTTAAATTGTGTTTCAACCAAAAAATCGATTTTTAGCAAAGAGGTACCTCTTTCCAAAAAAATTGGCCAAATAATTTTTTTGCTTAAATGCATGCGATTTAAGTTTTTTCGGAAGCTTCTGCGCATTTGAAACTCCTTTCAATACTTATTTATTAGAAATAAACGCCTTTTGGCCAAAAATGGGTTAAATTGTGTTTCAGCCAAAATATCGATTTTTAGCCAAAAAATTTTTTTGCTTAAATGCATGCGATTTAAGTTTTTTCGGAAGCTTCTGCGCATTTGAAACTCCTTTCAATACTTATTTATTAGAAATAAACGCCTTTTGGCCAAAAATGGGTTAAATTGTGTTTCAACCAAAAAATCGATTTTTAGCAAAGAGGTACCTCTTTCCAAAAAAATTGGCCAAATAATTTTTTTGCTTAAATGCATGCGATTTAAGTTTTTTCGGAAGCTTCTGCGCATTTGAAACTCCTTTCAATACTTATTTGTTAGAAACAAACGCCTTTTTGGCCAAAAATGGGTTAAATTGTGTTTCAGCCAAAAAATCGATTTTTAGCAAAGAGGTACCTCTTTCCAAAAAAATTCGCCAAATAATTTTTTTGCTTAAATGCATGCGATTTAAGTTTTTTCGGAAGCTTCTGCGCATTTGAAACTCCTTTCAATACTTATTTATTAGAAATAAACGCCTTTTGGCCAAAAATGGGTTAAATTGTGTTTCAGCCAAAAAATCGATTTTTAGCAAAGAGGTACCTCTTTCCAAAAAAAATTGGCCAAAAAATTTTTTTGCTTAAATGCATGCGATTTAAGTTTTTTTGGAAGAAATGAAACTTTGTTTTTACCAAGGTTGCAGCTCCCATATCTCGAAAACCAATGGGCGTATTTTGATGAAATTTTGCAGTCTTAAGGATTGGTCCACAGCTAGCTCGTGGGTGGCTCGACTGGGACTTACATTGGCGTGACGAAAAAATGGGGTTCGTAAGCGAAAAAAGGGCTACATTTTGGCTTTACTTCTTCTATGAATATAGGCAGATACTATTTTGAGGAGTCATCAGCTTTTATTTGTTAGACTTTGCAAATAACATATTAGATCTAACGTTTCGGCGCTATCTGCAGCGATTCTTCACGGTACGGAGGTATTTGCGATTATTCCTAATAAAAATTAAGCCAATTATTACTATTTTGTGATTATAATTGTATAAGTTATAATTAATGTTTAATTATAATTATATTAGGAACTTATATATATATATATATATATATATATATATATATATATATATATATATATCTATATATATATCAATGACATAAGACAACAATATTAATTCGTACTGTAATAATTACATATTTAAATAAATAAAACACAAAAAAATTCAAAATCTATCTTTTTATTTTTGCCACTCTGAATGGGTAGTTAATTAATTGGGAATGGATTGTTTCCTTTTGCTGTGAGTAGATGCGATAAAATTTAAGTTGGATTGAATCACTTTTTTTAATCGCTAACGTAACATTTCTGATATTCACTCAGATCACAATCAATTAATTAATTAACCAATCAAATCGCACTTTTTGCAAAGCGATTTGCACTTTTTATAATGACTTGTATTCTTTATGATGATTTGCACTTTTTATAATGACTTGCATTTTTTATGATGACTTGCACTCTTTATAATGACTTGCATTATTTATGATGATTTGCGCATTTTATGATGACTTGCATTTTAT
Organism: Linnaemya tessellans; assembly: GCA_951800035.1. Classification (NCBI taxonomy): domain Eukaryota; kingdom Metazoa; phylum Arthropoda; class Insecta; order Diptera; family Tachinidae; genus Linnaemya; species Linnaemya tessellans. The sequence goes on along the minus strand of OX637532.1, from coordinate 159,288,212 downwards.
ATGATGACTTGCACTTTTCATAATGACTTGCACTTTTTATAACGACTTGCACTTGTAATGATGGCTTGCACTTTTTATGATAACTTCCACTTTTTATGGTGACTTGCACTTTTCATAATGAATGACTTGCACTTTTTATGATGACTTGCATTTTTCATAATGACTTGCACCTTTTATGTTGACTAGCACTTTTTATAATGACTTGCATTTTTTTATGATGACTTGCACTTTATATAATGACTTGTTTTCTTATGATGAGTTGCACTTTTTATAATGACTTGCATTATTTACGATGTCTTGCACTTTTTATGATGACTTGCACTTTTTATGATGACTTGCACTTTTTATAATGACTTGCATTTTTTATGATGACTTGCACTTTTTATGATGGCTTGCACTTTTTATAATGACTTGCATTTTTTATGATAACTTGCACTTTTTGTGAGGACTTGCACTTTTTATAATGACTTGCACTTTTTATGATGAGTTGCACTTTTCTCATAACTAATATAACAAATATGAAAGTAACTTTGCCTGTCTGTTACCTCATACTTAAACCGCTAGCCCGATTTTGTTGAAATTCGGCATAGAGATACTTTAAGTTCGAAGCAATAACATGGGTTTTTGGAAATGGACGTTCTGACAAAAAAAATTTTTAAATTGATAACTAAAAACGTTTTAAGCGTTGATCCAGTAAAAATGCAACACATCATGGACAGAACATATATTCTTCGGGGACAAAGTCGTGGGTAAGAGCTGGTAAATAATAGTAAAAAATATTAAAAAAGATGCTTAAGCCTTTAGTAAAAAATTTTGAAAATTTATTTAATAATAATGAAAAAATTATTAAAAAAAAAATCAAGATGGATTAAATATTGCGAAATGCTGCCAAGCGACTTCAAATACATAAGACAATAGGAGTGTAACCCCTTCTCAGCCTAATTTGTATGGTTGCATACTTTTTGAAGGCCTCTTACTTTAGAATGATGTCACAATACGCAGAAGTTGGAAGTTAAGCACTTGATGCTGCTAAAAGCCTTCTGTGAGAGCTAACTGAAGACTATGCAGTTGAAAGCTTTTAACGATTCAATTAAGGTTTCGAAATCAAAATGAGACATCGACAAATATTTTCTTGGTTTACTTACGTTTATGTATTTCAGCCTGAATGCATTAAAACAAACACATGTTTTATAATTTTTTACGTTTTTTTTTTCATATATTTTCAGTAAATAATTTAACATTGTTTAATTCTCACGCAAAGAACTATTGTTTTTTTTTTGCTTTAATTTTTTTTTTTCATTTTGTATAGTGTATTTATTTTATATTCGTTATTATTTGATTATTATTCATTAATAGTTGGTATTAATAAATAATAATATTAATAATTAGAAATAAATAATGAATGATTGAAGGAATGAACTATTTTTTATAATAATTATAATTATTTTATTGTAGTTTTAAATAAATTTTACTGTTTGCCTGTTTATTGTTGATTTTTTTTTTTTTAATTTGTTATTAATGTATTTCATAATTATTGGTTTCTTTTATTTGGTTTTATTCTTCATATGTTATTTTTTGCTTTTTAATGCTAAATGTTTGCTTAGTTTAAACATGTTTATATTTTAAATTTATTTTAATATATTTATGTATATTTATTTCATTCTAATTCGATTTTTTGCTATTAGTATTTAGTTAATTCAATTATGACATATTCTTTTATTATTTTAGTTTTAATATAATATATATATTTATGTAATTATTCATATTTTGTGTATGTATAATATTTAAGTTAATCATGTTGATATTTTTTTTAATATTTTTGCTTTTTTTATATATTTTTTTCTTACTTCTGTGGCAGTGGTTATTTAAAGTAGAGTATATTTTTATGTTTTTTATATATAAATTTGTGTACTCGATAAAGTTGTTGTAACAAAATGCTTATGGTCTATTAACTTAGTATATTGCAGCTTTATATTTGTTGCAAAATTCGGACTGCTCAAAATAATTAACCCTTTTGTCTTCAATTTAAGCGTGTGTATAGCACAAACATCAAGCTATCTTTAAAACGTAACCCGATGTTTGTGCTATGAAGTCTTAATGATAAGAACTAATTTTAATGTTTTTTTTATAAAAAAAATGTAGAGAGCAGGAGTTTTTAAAGAAATTAAGAACCCAAATGATGTGACAGTCCACCAGGTGAACATTTGATTGGATATCAAAGTAGACATTCATGGTATGAACAGATGAAAATTTTGGAAAATCTCAGTATCTGCTAGCGATAATGTATTAATTTCCTTTATTTTAGCATTGGGTTAAAAAATGTTGTAATCTTTCCGGCTCTAAAATCATTAAAAGGCATCAGAATAGCTTCAGTTGCGAGTATTAAAATCGGAAGAATATTTCAACATGAATTCTGGATATATGAAGACAATATCTGAATTGTATAGTAAAAGAAAGACGTAAATATGTATATGTTGCCGCTGTGGGAATAAGAATACTATTACGCCATAACCATACTTTTCTGAATTTGGGCAAAACCTGCTTTTATAAAATCACCATTTTAAAAAAGTATTAATAAATATAGATATTAAAAGACCATAATTGAATATATACCATTATGTGAAATGTAGCACCGCGTAAAAGACAGCAACTTAACAATCAGTCAATTATTGTTGCTCCCTACAAATTTGTAGGCTCCTACAATCTTGCTCATGGTTTTACGTTTCATATGATGATATATAACATTTTGTGAGTTTAAATTGTTATAATAAACATTGTGTTTGTTGCTATTGCTATGAAGTTTTGAAAATTTAAAGTTGTACACGATTTAAAATTAATTCATAAATAAAAATGGTGTCAAACGATAATTTATAAATAACTTTATGAGCTTTAATGTTTGGATAATTAACATATTCAGTTTCAATTCTAAACAATAATCAACATTTATCTTAATACAATAAAGTGTATAGTACAGTTGTGTGTTAAATAATAGCAGTGTGCTATATGTTTAAATGTAATATTAAGCCAATAGTGCTTTGAAAAGCTTTAAAAATTTTTATGATTATCGGATAAAGATGAAACAAAATATTATAATAAAAAAAAAATCTATGCTATTATTATGCTCACAGCTGATAAATGAAATATATAAAAAGACATGTAAATCAGTTAAATGGGGATTTGAAGAGATGAAAATTTGTTAATAATTTTTTAAACGTTTTTCTCAGTCTCATTTAATTTGTAGCAGGCCTTGATGATTGATTTTGTTTTTATCCAAAGTCCCGATTTGATATTTGAATTTATGTTTTATGAGAAATGGAATGAACATATCCTATTAATGAATTATCGTTTCATTTGGTTTTTAGTAAAAGTTCCCTTTTTTATTTTGTGTTATAAATTTTGCTTCATCACATAAAAAGCCCTGAGCATTTGGTCTTAAAAAATATGATGCTTTCCTTTTATCTTCAGTTCAGTGAATTAAAGCCCAATTTTAGAAAACCAAATATTGTATAAAGATATTTCAATATATATAATAAAATCCCCGTAAAGACTATTTTAAAAGGCAACAACTTAAACTAGATGATTATGGAGTGGATAAAACTTTGCCATTTTGACAAAAAGAAAACTTTCTCTTTCGCAGTGGTAAGTGGATGACACATGAAGCTTCCGAATGTTGTTGACCCTGGAAAGTATTTACATTTAATTTTGTATATCAAAATATATTAGTCAAATTGATTGCCAAGATCTGTATATGAATTGTAGTAAATTGTCCTAACAAGTGATATGTTCCTTTATGTTAGAGAAAATGAAGTGGAGTGAATATTATTCACTGCGGTAACGTTTTATTTTGTTTTGATAATAAATTTTTGTATAGAAATATCAGTAGCATCTACCATTTTCAGGTACTCCTCAAGGTATGCCAACATTTTTATTTTAATGTGTACTCTACTTATCTGAAAGCGAAAGCAATAAAGCGAAACTGTTAAGGATATTTTTTTATTTTTGCAATATTAAATAAATTAAAATTATTCTATATTCGTATTAGATTAATTACGCTTTCAGCTCTCTTATATTTTTACATACGAAAAACAGCGCATATTTTTAGGCACTGAAATAAGTAATTTCATGCAAAAAGTTTTCAACTCCTAAAAGTATGCAGAAAATAAATTAAAAGCCATATTTACCAATATCCCTTCCATTTGAAGTTCCAAGAAGACGAAAAATATATTAGTTCAAACGAATTCAAAAGAAATGCTAGAAACTTATTGTGTTTATTATAGTTTACACAACACTGTGCCATTCCAGTACCTCTCACCAGTTTCGGCAATTAGTGATAATTGTTAATGTGTCATGTTTGTAGTCACAGTGATGTCAAGCATTGTGTTTGAAACGATTTTAATATCATAAGTGCTTTTAGAATCTTATTGCAAGCATTAAATTTTAGTATTCAAAATTCTCAAACGTAAGTAATTGGTTATCTGACAAAATACCAAATATTATGAGTTTAATCCTAATAACCAGGTTGGAAAATTAATTAGTAAAATGTTTCTTGGTAATTCCTGAAATCAGTTTCGTGGTCATCATAAGTATTGGACTACTACTCCATCGGGTTTCAATTTGTGTTAGTTGGGTACTAAGACAGCATAAATATTCAAATACTTCCGTGATTTGGTGTGTCCCTGCCCGGGATTTGTAAGGGCTTTCCAACAACTAAATATTTTAAATTGCGTTTGTATGCTAATATTTATATTAAAGGGCAAATAACGCGGTACTTATTTTAAATAATAATATGCTGAACGATTTCCAGTATTCCTACCCGTTTTATGAAATGCCTTACCTTATGCAATTTTTTGATCAGAAGCTCCACACAAAAAGGAAGTTACTTTAACAGGAAATGTGTAAATGATGCGCATAGTTTAGGCACAGTATAATTATAAAATTCCTTTATAAAAGTAGTTCCATTAAACAAAAAGAAATAAATAGCGTTTTTAATAAGTAACAATAATGTAAAATAAAGCAAAATTATAATTGTATAAAAAAATTTTTTTAAACAAAATTTTTCTGAAAATATTACATTTTAATTCAGTTTATTTTAACAAGTTCTTATTATTATTTTACTTTTTTAAATCAATATTTCTTTATTACGTCTTACAAACTTTAAAATTAATTTATAAAATAAAAGTTCTGCTTTGGTTTGTTTTTGAACAAAATACTAGTTTTATTTTCTTAAAGAATAGAATTTTAAAATATTTTTTTTTTAAGTAAAATTAAATAACAAGTAAATCAGACTTAACTGATATTGAATAACTATTCATGAATACTACTATTTTAATATATATATTTTATTTTTATTTTCAACATTTATTTATTTATTTTTTTCATTCTTCTAACGCACAGTGTAAAATATAATTGTAAAGATTTTGTTAAAAATAAACACGGTTTGTTAACTTTTTATTTAATGAATATGTTTTTGAATATTTTTCAATATCGGAGAATTTTCATGAAGTGCCTGACAGGTCGTTTGTCACTAGGCTTTCCTGAAAACTGGGTTTGCTAGGGATGCAGTAAGTTTTCTATTACCAAACGTAATGGTCTCTGTTACCTTTGCCGTGTGTGTGTATAATTGTAATATATAAACTAAAATAGTTTCAGGTCAAATTGACTAGGGACATTTCAGGATTTTCTTTTATATAAAATTTGATAAAAAATTTGTTTCTTGCAATATATGTGGTGTGGAATCTTTATTTGAAGATTTGCTGCCTATTCGGAGGTGCCGCAGGCTATCGTCCGATCGAACAGAAGCAATTTTTTAATATTTCTTATAATGTTATTCCATTATAAAAGCGAATTTGAAGATATTGGGTAGAACTAGAGGGCATGTTTGTAGTTTTTATTATCTTATAGGGCATATTGACTAAGTAACTGGCTATGCCCCTAAGGAAACCAAAATAGAAACGGGGTCAGTACAAATGTTAATGGGATGTAGTTTTTAAGAGACATAAAAAGTTAATCGCCCTTATTCTGAATATTGGTGTCGATGTCAGTATTAAGACAATATCAAATATCAAATAACATTTAAGTATCCATTTCTTCTTTTATTGACTACTTTCAACAGACTTCTGGTTTTTTTTTCTAGATGTTAGGAAACAGTCAGAGGTTGTCAGCAGCAGTAGGGGTAGTCTTAGCTGCCGATATTAACTAATTTAGAAAGTTCTGAGGAGGGGAAAATTTATCAGTTGGCATTGTTGTACAATTTAACATTTTGTAGTTTTATTTTCAAAATCTCTAAAATTAAACAAAACACTGTTGTGCTAAATATTGTGCTTATAATTTTGCTGCTTAATTAAAATACATGTTTTATATTCTATTTGCTGTTTCAAACATCGCTAAGATTTTTTTATGCATTTCGGCTTCTGCCATATTTTGGTTTACATTCTTTCTAAAACATTTGTTTTTTTTTTTAAATAATTTTTATTCTTATATATTTTCTTTTGCCATTTTATGTAGGTATGTATTTGTTGTTAATGGTTTAATAGTTCATTAGTTAAGGGAATGTATGAGAAACTTTCGATTTTCTTTTGGTTTTTGTTAAACGTTGTGTTGATTTTAATTTTAAATTTTGTTAATTTTCTAATTGTGGTAATTAATGCATGTAGAATTACGATATGACACAATGATATAATGTTCTAGTTTTTAAATTTAATTTTTAATTTTTATTACTTATTACCTTATAATGATAATTTTGTTTATGTATAATAACTAAGCAAGCTCAGAACGAACATTGAATGTATGTGTAGTTTGAAAACAAAGTTGAAAATGTTGTTGGTAGCAGTTTAAAAATTACAATTCTCATTTAGTTTTAAATAAAACTAACAACAAAAGATATATTGTTCGAAATGATCTAACTTCTGAAAATATGCTTAAAGCTGACACACACACATGCGCACACAAATAACAAACATATACATATGCAGTTGTAGTTATTTCTATAAATTTTAGATTTTTTATGGGATGTTTTTGTTAACGAAAAGCAATTAATCCACCGCCACTCGTTTCGTGTTTTTCTTTATCATTTGCTTCTTCTAAGGGTTTCCTGATCCAGTTTAAATCTATTAAAAACATAATATTATGCATTTTATGATTTCATTTATTTGCAGATGTAATTGAGAAAATTTATTTATTTGCTGATTTTTCCACCCCCCACCCAATACTATAGTGTCCATATATTGTTTAATTTTTAGTCATTAGCTAATTAAAACAAAAGCTGTATGGTTTTGTTTACGAACACATTCATCTAGATATCAGTGGGGTTTCTAGATTTGGTTGATGTTAAAAATTAAACCATTAATAATTATTTAAACATTTAACTATACAAAAGTTCTATATGCATGTAAATAAATATGAGACTAATATATTTGCTTTAACGGAGGAAGCCTTCTGATGCAATGAATTAAAACATCAACTAGGAGAAAGGTAAAATTAAAATGTATTAACACAAACCTTAATTAAGAAAGTACCAAGGAAAATATTAAAAGTCTAATTTTTAAAAATAATATTTTGTGCTTATAATCTGGTTATTTAACAAATTTTGTATAGAAAATTGTCCAATAAGAGGTGTATAAGCATAAAATTTTTTTTTTATAAATGAGGGCTATGAAATTCAAAATATTTGTGAGATAAATGCTGCACAAACATTCGGCCATGCCACAGATACCAATGCCGTTCAGACACGAAATTCAATCCGCATTTACTTCTTCGACGAACAACAAAACGAAAAATTAATTAATTTCATTACATAATTACAATCATGATGTTTCATTTCTGAGAAGCCAAAACACGGAAATTAATGTCCTTTCCGAACGGAAGCTACATCCGATTTAATTTATAAGTATAAGTACGCATCATGATACTTTCTTTTATTGGCGAGCAGGACACAAAAGAAATAGGATTAAAAATAAAATTTTAGTTTCACATTTCCATGCTTTTTTTTAGCTCATTTTCTCTTTGCAATCATTTTCATTTTTGTTGTTGTATTCTTTTCTTTTTCTTTCTTTAAAAAATATTGATTAATTATACATGAAAACATCAGAGTTGCCAAAATCAGAAATAATGGTTCTCAAAGGTAATTAAAAAAAATATCAATGTTTTAAAATCATGGTATCAATTGGCGTTACTTTCTTTTAAAAATATTAATCAGGGCTTATGTGGCTTGAGAACATCCAGAATAAAATTGCCACAAAATTCTTCAGTGCCAAACGTCAAACTTTCAAATTAAGATTTTTTGAATTAAATGCCAGTGAGAAATAATTACTTTTGAAAATTTATAACGACACTTGGCGCAATTTTAAAGTTTTTTTATGTATTGGAACTGATAGCACCTCATTTGACGTTTTCTAGTTGATTTTTATTTCTTGGCATTTTTAGTTAAGGAAATTTTCATTTACTCTTTGATTACAATTTTAACAAAAGCTTAATTACAATTTAAATATTTCCGTTTAGTGCTTTGTTTTAATAATGATAAGTTAATCTGTACAAATATTTTCATTTTAACTTTAAATACGTTAATAATAATATATTTTTAATATGTGTTGAGTCGTTCAACGATTAAAGCTTAAAAAACCAATAATTTTGTTAAAATTTTCTATAATTTTATTAATATTTCTTTTACTTTACTTTCCTTCCAGATTTTTTACCATTATTAAACGAAAAGGCATAAAGTAAATTGAGTTAAATTTTTAGTGGTAGTGGTAGTTTGTTTTTGGTTTTTCCTATTTATTTTACTTTTATACTAAGTTTATTTTTAACCATTAATGTATGATAAACGTATGCATGTAGTATAATAAATATTTAGTTAGTTTAGTTAAATGTACTTAGCAACTATTTAAATGTAATTTAAATGTAATTAATGGCAATAATTATAATCATGATTCCAATACACAATTGACTTGATATACAATAAATCATAATCATTTTCCTCTATGTATGATCATCATCATCATCTTCATTGTTGAAATGATTTTACATAGATATATATAAATTTGAGTTAGTAAGTAATATTTATAATTTGTTGTAAGGACACCTACAGATTACAAAATAAATAATTTAAATAATTTGGGTTTGTTTTTCATTTACTTTTTTTTACTAAGCTAATTGTTTAATATATTTCATTAGGTTTCATTTTTTACTCTTTGGTTTGGGAACTACAGCCTACTCTTAGTACAGTTTTTAACAACTTTATTTATATATTTTTTGTCTTGTTTTAAAGGTTTTTTTCATGACTAAAAATAAATAAAAGATTAAAATTAAAAGCACTCCCTTTTTTCTAATAAAATTACTCAATATGTGTTTTTTACTGTATTAGTGTGTTTGTGTGTGTTAGTTGTAGACACTCGGAGAAATTGAAATAAATCAGAAACAGTATTTTCTCTTTATTTAATTTAAAATTTAATAATTAAATTATGTATGAATTTTTATTAGTCGAACTTTCTTATGTAAATTGTTAATTTTATCAACGGGCTTAAGTTCGAATCTGCAAGACTGCAAACCATTTTTTATTATTTTATTAATAAATGAATTTGTTCAAATTATATTTTTATTAATTTATATTAAGATTGGAATATTAAGAATATTTTGTTTATTATTTTTTTTTGATGATTATTGAAAAATATTCTTAATATTCCAATCTTAATATAAATTAATAAAAATAGAATTTGAACAAATTCATTTATTAATAATATAATAAAAAATGGTTTGCAGTCTTGCAGATTCGAACTTAAGCCCGTTGATAAAATTAACAATTTAATAATTATTTTTATTACAACGCAACGTGGCATGTAATCGAACTAAAAGCTGTCATTTGTTTGCTACAAATACAATACGAAGTTTAGGAAAACCAAGAAATAGTGATATCTACTGTTATTTTAAAGAAGGCTATCCAACTGTCATAACAGTCGCTTCATCATGTACAGAGGAGAGCCCGGGTTAAGCTTTTGAAATATAAAAATTTATATTGAATGTAAATTTTTTTAAAAATGTTTTTTTTTAATCTTGAACCAGCACTCAGGGGATGACCCCTATACATATATGCAATGCATTGCGCCGGAACTGAAAACGAAGGGATAGTATTGAGGGACAGATTAGGAAAGATGAGAAGATAGACATTTTTTTTGTAGCTATTTCAACCTTTTTTACTTCGCCATGTAATTTTTGCTACAGGGCCGACGAAGGTGGGAGCTGTAGCTCTGCTTTTAGTACATGATAGTGTCAGTCGCTGCCAATTATGTTCAGTGACCAGTGACTAGGCTTTCATCATTGAAACAGGCGGCTGGCAACAACTAACACAAGCACGCACTAATGCTGATCAGAAGAATTCAACACAATATATCATGACTCAGGGCGGGCTTGAACTCAGGACCCTCCGCTTCATAGTCTCGTGTTCTACTAACAGAAAAAAATAACAGATATAATATATCGAAAAGTTAAATATTCATATTTCGCTCTCAAGATCAGACATCGTTTTACGGTTGTCTAAGTTTTACCGAAATACCGGCTTACGGTTACATGTACAGCAACGTTTTGCAAAAGTTTGCATGCATACCATCTAGTACTTTAATGTACCAGTCAGGTAGCTATTGGAAGGCTTCCATCTAAGTGCTCAATATTTTTTTTTTTTTTTTTTTTTTATCTTGGACCAGCACTCAGGGGATGACCCCTATATGTATATGCAATGCATTGCGCTGGAACTGAAAACGAGGGGATAGTATTGAGGGGACAGATTAGGAAAGATGAGAAGATAGACAGTTGTTTTTGTAGCTATTTCAACCTTTTACTTTGCCGGCTAATTTTTGCTACAGGGCCGACGAAGGTGGGTGCTGTTACTCTGCTTTTAGTACATGATAGTGTCAGTCGCTGCCAATTATGTTCAGTGATCAGTGACTATGCCTTCATCATTGAAACAGGCTGACAACAACTAACACAACTACGCACTAATGCTGATCAGAAGAATTAAACACAATATTTTCCTGACTCAGCGGGGGCTCGAACTCACGACCCTCCGCTTCATAGTCTCGTGTTCTACTACTTCAGCCAACACCACCCACAAATATTTAAGCAAACACGGAAATGATAATTCAGCGTTGATCAGCTTAACTGGGGATCACCGGCTTTTTAACGTTTGGAATTGGGCCGACATCCATATAACATTGTGATGACGAAAGCATTGAAGCCAAGTTTCTATACAAAATCACTTGATTTCAGTAGGTGGGCTCTGGTAATGTTCGTTGCAGATTAGGTTTTTTTTTTCAATAAATATTCTGCGAGCTACATCAAACGAATTCCAAAGTAGTCATTTGGTTCACATCCAATAACAAAATCTCTTCAACGTATTGTGTAAATGTTCAACCAGAGTTGCCAAACACATGATAATAGTATGGCATTGCAGTTTACGATCAGAAAATGTCTGTGTGTAGTCCATTATTTTAACAATTTCAATTCGTTAAGAAATAAATTTCAAAACTATGAAAATATTTAAAAAATTGTTGTAAAAGACTTTTAAATATTAATGGCGTGCGCAAGACTGTACTATATCAGTATTAGTTGAACGGTGATGAATATTTTTGAAACGAAATTTTTTTTGGGGAAAATCGAAATTATTCTTACAGGATTAATCTTAAATGAAATTTATTATGCATTTCATTGCTGCTTTGGCAAATCATCAGTAGACTTCAACTTGTTTTTTTGGTTAAACTTTAAGGGCACATAAACTATTTTATATTTCTTCCCTATTATTTCATGAGTTATTTTCATGATTTCATACATTAATTACATATAAAAAAATATTTGATATATAAACGGTAACAAAACAATTTACTTAAAAGAGGTTGGAAAGAGTCGCCTTAATAGGACACTTCAAACTTGTTGGTTGTTGTATACCAAAAGGAGTATTTGAAATCAAAACTCTCAGAGTGTGTAAACTTCTATATGACTGCACTCAGTGTGTTGTATGTGTGTAAAATTTGTATTTCTTTTTTTGTTGTTGTTATCTTTTGCTACATTAAAATAACAATTAAAAACTGATAAACACAGATTATAACAATTAATAACAAGTGAAATGTTTAGCTATTAAACATTCTATTCTATAGTAAATCATCAAAGTTGCATCAATTAATTAATTTATGAATCAATAATACAATATATTTGTTACTAATTAAAATCAATGTAGATACAATAATTATTATATATTTTGGTTTTCTTTTGAAATACACATACAAATCACAGGTATGTAAATGTATGAAATGGAATAATGTTTCTTATAATTTCTTCAGCTTCTTCTTCTTCTTCAGCTTCTTCGTCCTTTTTTTCGTTTTGGAAAATAATTAACTTGTACTGTTGGTTCTATATGTTTATGTTTGTTTTCTTATGTAAGTATATGTACCTTGAATAAATTTCACTTTCTCTAATATTTTGATCAAATTTAAGGTAAATTAGGATTTCATTTCATTTCATTTCTTGTTTTGGTTTTTGTTTTTGTTTCTTGTCAAGAGTCGTAAAAATAATTGTAAAGTAAGTGGTTGTTGGTTAATAGTTGTTTTTGTATTTTGTATTGCTTTATTGGCTTGATATTATTTTAGTTATTTATATATAATTTTTGGTAAACATTGTTGTTTTGGTGTTGAGAGGGTTATATTTAGCTTGTCTAATTTATGATAAGGAATGATTTTATTTTATTTACATGCCGTTTTTGTTTTTATTTTTATACAAGATTAATGTAGATATACTTCTCACAGAAGGTTTATCAATTTGCTTAATATATTCATATGGTCTGTGGAAACATTGAAATAGTTTCCCTGAATGGTGACAACTTGAATTTAAGAAAAAAAATGTTTTCTTCAAGATAATTATGTAACTGAACAGTTGATATATTTAAGTCATTGCAGCCGTCTTGAAAGATCCTTTAGAAGGGGCGAATTCGTTTAGCAAATGAAAAAATATTATATTATAATTTAATAATTTTGTATAAAAACTGACCTCATTGCTTAATAATTTAAGAAATAAAATAAATTTAAAAAAAGTTCGAAATAAAATAGTTATAAAATAATCGAAAACTCACCACACTTTAGCGATGATATTAAAGCAGACATAGGCACAAAAACATCAACATTTTGAGTTTGTGCGTGTCTCTCACAATTTTGTAAACAAACGAGCATTCTCCCCACACTTAAACAAATTTTTTCAACAAGCGCTCAAACAACCGTCTTGGTTGGAATCTTGTGATAGACTGAATTGTGAATCACAATTTTTGTGATTTGTGAGTAACGACAAATACGTGTGACTCTCAAGAGCGAATTTAAATACATGTGAAGTGCGTTCACCCATATTGCCTATATCTGTATTAAAAGCCGGGGCACATAGAGTCCGTCATACGTTATGCGTTGTCTTTTTTAACTGACATGAAATCAGTTGTTTGTTCTCCGTTTTATTTATTTAATTTTTATTTTATTTATTTTATTCAATTTTTTATAATTTAATTTTTCCTGAACACACAATACAAAAAAAATTAATCAAAACAATTTAAAAAATTTACTGATGTCTGTCAAAGTATTCAACGTACGTCAAAAGTTAAACGTTGGCCAACTTTCGTACTTTGCGTTGACGCACACGTATTGAATGTGACAACTCACATAAGAAAGCAAGTATTTCAACTCAGTTGTCAGTTGAAAAATACAACGTATAACGTATGACGGATTCTATGTGTCTCGGCCTTAAAACTCACGCAACGGGCTGTCGAAATAACGCCTTTCGGCTTTAAGGGGTGCAGATTAAAGCACAAAAATGTTTTGGTCAAAGAATTAATTAGTTTTTAATTAATCACAAAATATGTATGATTAACAACAGTTTTAATTGAAAATATTTCGAAATAAAAAAATATTTTATTTATTAAAAAATTAAATAAGATTAGCTTTTTGCCAATTTTTAGATTTATTTTAATATAATTAAACCTTAAGCTTCAAAAAACTGGTATTATAAAATGATATTAAAAGAAAATAAAAATAATGTTGCAAAATATAAAATCGGCAATAATTGCAAGAGTGAAAAAATAAAGCACGGGGCTCTAAATATTGCCGACAACAATTCACACTATCATGTGCTAAAGAGCAAAGAAAAAGGTGGCTAAAACAATTTCTCTGTCTTTTCATCTGTCCATCCAACATAATCTCCTATTTTCTAATTCCTGTACGAGGCACTTCCTATGTACAGGTTATTCCCTGCACTTCCTATGTACAGGTTATTGCCTAAGTGATGGACCTACTAAAAAAACTTATCAATTGCTTGTGCAATCATTATTTTTGCGATTATTTGTGTGAAATATATTGCAAATATTAAGAACCCTAATTTCGGGAAAAATTAAAGCAGGAGCCCTTTTCCCTGAGGCTAATGACAGACAGCTAAAAATATAATAGCATTTAATACCACAGTAGAGGTTGCAAGAAATTTTTGAAGTTTCTTGGCTTAAAATCTTAAAAGCAAATGGGAACTGATTAAAATAAAGCAGGATAAGACAAAAATCTTAATTATGAAAAAACCATTAAATGATTAAATGGCTAAGCGCAAATAGTTCTTAATATAATTTAATTTTATCGTATTGGCTAAACATTGCAAATTGCTAAACCTTCTAGTATTGAAAATATATTTGTTGTAATAAAAATTAGTAGCAGCCTTTGAATTAAAATGTATGCCATAATCTGGATATATTTTTGTAGCTAAGTTTTCTATAAGTATTATTAAAATTCTAATTGATTTTATGTTTTACTTAGGATGTGCAGACCGATTTAATGAATAGTTTCTATAAATACTATTTGGTTTTGGTTTGGGTTAGTAAAACCATTTTTCGATTGATTAGAGACATAGATTTTCGGAAAATATTTTTATACGAATATTGTTGTTTGGATTTTTTTTTAATATATATATTTATATATAGTCTGTAGTTATGTATATATGTATGTATACGTATAATTAATTTTTTTTTTTTTTTGTTTTTCAGTTTAGAATATAATATTGGTCGTAGTGGTTTTTTTTTCTTTTTGTTTTGTTTAAGCGATAATTTGCTAAGACTTCTCTGGGTAATTTTTAATAATATCGATTGAAATGGAATTTAGTGCAGTTAATTAATATACATATGAAAAAACAAGATTGTTCAAATAATTTTGTACGAGAGGGCTTTGAAATAGCTAAGAAAAGAAATTGATTTATCTAGCTAAATAAGAGTAGTTTTTCAACTTGCAGCTGTCATGTCTTTATTGTAATAAATGTTTGCTACAAGAATATTTAGTTCTGTTGTGTTGTAGAAAATTTCAGTTTTATGAGTTTGAAAATGTCTTCTCTCAGTATTAATTGTTTCCTTGTCATTAATATAATTAGTTTAATATGGTTAATGTTGTTGTTAGTTTATTTATATATTATTAAATGCATTCAATCAACCTTTTATTGTTTTGTTTTGTATTATTTAGCATTAGTTTTTATTTCCGATGCTTAGCTGGTATTTGTAGATTGCTTCCTTTTTGTTATACTTTAATTCTTTAATGTAAATTTCAATAGAATACTGTTGGGGACTTTAGTTATAATATGTTTAAGTTCTGTATATATTTATGTATAAAAATGTTTTATTTATTATAGATTAATATCAAAAAAGCATTTTAAATGTATGAGTAGAAAAAATTTATAGATATTTTATTCACATACATAATGAAATTATATTCCTTATTTAAATTGAAAATAAAAAAATATCTAAAAAGAAAGTACTACATAAATTGTGTAGCAACCATTAAAGCATCTTGAACAGGCAATTTATTTTTTTTTACACATTTAAGGAAATCTCATTAATTTATACTTAAAATCTCGAAATATAAGAACAAAAACCCAATCCATGTGTTTTAAAATTTTTTTAAATACGTTTGCTGCTAAACAATCCCAATTTTAAGATTTGTACTTAAAGTGTTATTGTATTTAAACAAAACTGATAACCATTTGATTTAAAATTTTTCATGGTTAATATTATATTGAGCAATTGTATACACTTTTTTAATGAAATGTTATTAATTCAGAAAACTGAGTTCAATTCGCATTTGTAACAATTACTTTGATGTATTTTTAATAAAATCAAAATTTTATCAGGTTAAATAAAATTTTGGAAAGGTGTATAATATGTTGCCTATGAAATGTAACTAAAAAAAATATATAAGCTTGGCAATTGGTTTAAGACCACTAGTTTTATAAAGAGAATAAAAATTCGGAAACATATTTCTATAACGAATATGTTTTATACACACGTCTGAAAAATCCAGAAAACTACAAAAATCAAAGGCTTTAAAAAAATGCAAGGATAAGGAAAATCGTTCAAACAAATATAAAAACTAAGCCACCTAATAAGTGGTGACAAACACAATACACATGAGCACTGATGATGGAAGTGTTGCGGCTATCGAAAACACTTGTTCTGCTCTGCTGTGTTAGTTGAATAACTAAAAACTGATGTTAACTTTCCTTTGTACCTTGGAATATTTATCATGTCTTTCTGATATTTAATAACAAATTTCGAACAATTAGCCTATAAATCTTAAATCAATTAAATATAAAAATATTTAAAACATCCAAAAGGCAGAGGAAATGATTACAATTTACAAAAACTTGCAAGAAATCACCTTTAATGCGAAAGATATAAATGTCGCTATAAAAAACTCAAATCACTAAAACCATTTTTATAGATATATTATGCATTGAAAAAGTTGTTTAAATTTCGAAAATTCTAAAATAAAAATAAACAGGTTATAAAACCAGAATCAAACGAAAATTTTCGTCGGTACTAAAAAGAACATTCGCCGGCAAAGAAGAGAGTAAAGCAACTGCTAGAAATTAAATATCATTTCATCTTTTTTTTATATCTGCCTTGTCAACAATATTCCCTGCTGGACAATGCATTGCATGAGTAGGATTCATATCCTGAATGCTGCTCCAAGTAAAAATATAAATAATGCTGCCAGTCGTTAGAACCAAAGTATATCAAAAATATGTTAATTGAAATATATTTAAATTTTCAACATGGCTTTTTGAAATGCTTTCCTATGTTGGTCCTTCCCTGCGACCAAAAAATTTTGTATGACATTTTTGTGCAATTTCCGACCTATTGCCTTTGGTTTGGAAATAAATGCCAACGTTGCTCTAGCATAAATCGATTCATTTCGTATAATGGAGATAATAGATTGAATTTTGAGACAGAAGAGAATGGCATACATAAGTACTGCCAGAAATGACCGGTAGTTCAAATTTAAATCGATAGATGGCACACTCGATCTATGTTCATTATTTATTTATTTTTTCGTGAATTTCGCATTTTTTTTATCAGCTATTTAATTAAATTTGTTTAATTTAATATTTAATTTAATTTTTATTTCCTGAAGAAGTTGACAAGCTGTTAACGAAATATTGAATAAAAATTAGACGAAATAAAATGTTATAAAAAACGACTACAAGCTTGATTAATATAACAATTAATTTGCTTTAGATTAAATTTGCTATTAGGAAACAGTTTATAACAATCATAGCCTTAGGTAATTGTGTTATTGGTGTAATTGTAAAGAGTAAAAAGTGACGGGATGGATCTTAAACCAAAAGATAGGCTCTGTGAGGATATTTTTACGCCCATTAGGGTTGCTGCCCTTATAAGAATTTTATAAATATTCCCCTGAGCATTATTACTGCCTTTATTATTGATATTTAGGCTGGAATAGCAGTCATGATTAATGTTGCAAGTGCAATAATATTGCATTTTTGAAGCGAAAAGTTCTGTTTTAGAAATTGAGCGGGAACAATAGTTTTTGTTTTAATAATTCCATTAGATACCAATTATATTTTTAAATTATAAATCATTAAAGTTTTCTAATGAACAACTGATAAAAAAATTTCTTGAGAAAAAAAAAATTATAATAATTAGAATGATGGAATATAATTTCATTATGCAGTGTTTTTGCAAAGTCAGTTTCAAAAATATACATTACATGTAAGAGCTATTTTTTTTACCTAATATTGATATTATATTAATTTTGTTTTTACAAAAGTTTAACATAAATTTTATTTAAAAAAAAAAATAAAATTCCTAAGTAGTAAATTTTATAGCAAAGTTTTATTATGTTGCACATACACGTACAGATTGTAGATTGTAAAAGAAAAATGCTTTGAAGGTATACGAGTTAATAAATCTTGTCTAGGAAAAATTTTTTATAGATAAACTGGTGATAAGAATCGGTTGAACATAAAAATAAATGTTATTTACATTTTAATAGGCATGATAAAATAATTTGTATGACAAAAAGAAATCAACAGGTTTTATCAATTATAAGAAGCTTTCGGTTTATATTTTATATGTTTTACTGTCGGTTAGTTTTGTTATTTAGTATTAATATTTTTTATATGAAGTTTTTATGTACTCTTTACGATGTGTATATTTAAGTATTTTTTTTAATAAAGTTTTAGTTTGTAAATTCAGCTTTTTATATGGTTATGAATTTTAAATGAACAAATTATTTCTTTAAAAAAAAGGCAGCGTGAAAATCGTAAGGTTACTTGTGTTTTATGCCTATGCAAAAGTACAAAGAACGATAATTTTTTAAAGGGGTAAACTTAATTAACAAAGTCACCAAATCGGGAGATCAGAAAGCTTATATTTCCTTCACTTAGGTTTTTCGCCACCAAGTGACTAAATAAATTGTCTCTTCATTTTGTCTTTTTAATGTTTTATTTATTTCATTTTTTTTTATTTTCGAGATCTGCAGCATATGTGAGATATTAGCGAGAAACAGTTCTTAGCAATATTTTCTTAAATTATTATTTGAAATTTACGTGAACAAATTAAAGTGCACAAGATCTAAAAGTTTGTATGGAAACTTATTATACGACACTGTTTAATATCTAAGCAGCAATTTTGACTCTGAAACTTTCTGCTAAAAATACGTGACGGAATGATTTGAAAATAGTCTTTTGAAATATAATTTAATATCTTAAAATTTTAGGAATTTTTATTAAAAGTTGATTACACAAAATCTGAAAACTATATGACAAAATACGAGGTACGTTCATTTAACAATGCAAACAATTTAAAACTGCCTTGTTCACATATATCAAATATTTGACAAAATAAATGTAACCAATTCTTGCTGATTTAATTTTTTTTTTAATTTTTGGAAAATGTATTTAAAATGAGCGGGTGTTTATTTGATAAAAAAAATTCAATACACAATCAGTATTGTGTTTTATCCTTTCATTAACCGGTCATACAAAATTACAATATTAAAGAAACTTTTGTCAGAACATAGTGGTTACACTTATTTCGTTAAATATTCGATAAATGTGAACGTAGTTTAAGGCTAAGAAATTAAAGGAGTAGTTTTACTGTAATAAAGGGTAAGGAAATTCTCCAACATGAAACAAACGCGTTTACTTGTCATTCGATAAATTATTAAAATAATTTTGTTGTAAGTTTTAAACAAAAAAACAAAATTATAAAAATGCTCACATCCTTACCTAAAACGCAAAAGCCAGTTTCTAACAAATAACTCCAATTCCAGTCTTTTATAAATTGCAAATCTCTAAATAAAATATGCACAAACGAAAGTAGCGCTTTTATTTGTATAAATATTTTCCATTTTAACTTATTTACATGTCCTGCAAAATTATCAAAATGTCAGATAGGGCCTATTGCGTTTCAGGTAACAATATATTAGTCCACACACAGACACTCAGTACTAAGTAACCTTATCATTTTTACACGCATACTCGTACTAGCAAGAAGAAAGATGAACCAGTATTTCTCAAATGAAACTCCAAAGTGTTTTAGCGAAGATTAAAACCAACTTAAAGATCAAATAAATTTAGATTTAAATGCAATTTTGACTATTAATGATGATAATGCATGTATTATGTATTTAATTACTTTAAGTTGTTTGTTTATTAAAATATGGATTGCCACATAATCAGTTTGCCTTGTTTATTTAGTTTTATGTATTTGTAATAAACCTATTGAAAATTCGTTTATTCGTTATTTTGTTAAATATTTTGTTATTTCTTCTCATATTAAGACTGAGTTTAAATTCAACCAGTCCGTTTGTTGCAGTTCTGCTTTTGTGGAAAGAGAGATGCAAAGTAATTTTGCTAACTCCCTCCTGCCAGCAGCTGAAGTGCGACACGAAAACTTGACCAATAGAAACTCAAACTTAAAGAAAGTCTTAGAATAATCATAGTCATTATAATTTTTAATATTAATTATATTTAATAATAATTTATGCATGTAGTCAGTTCGTTTTTTTTTTATTAAGAACATTTTAATTAAAAAATTTATAATTTATTAAAGAAAAATATATATACTCGTATATAATTATAATGTTTATTTGTTGGAATACTCTGCATGAATTTGTTTAAATACATACATTTATATATATTTATATAGTCTTGTTCATTAGTATTTGCTATTATTAATAATATTGTTTGGTTGTTTGTTTTAGTATTATTGTAAATTTGTTTTTATTTTAAATTGTATATATGTGTAAAAAATGAAATCTTTGAAATTGTTTTGTTATACATTTAAAAAGAACTTTTAAAAAAAAATTTTGTTAATCATATTAAAATGAAAATTATTGTTTATTCTCTTGTTGGGTTTAATTCACTTTTGTATTGGTGTGTATTTTGCGTCTATATGCAAGTGTACAATATGGCGTACGCTTACATCAGGGTATTTTAGATCGGAAATGAATTTAGCTGCTGATGAATACAAAGGAAACAAGGATACGGAAATGGATATAATACAAGTGTAAGCCAGTTTATAGCTGATAATATTACTGTAGATGTTAATCGAAGGGTCAGAGAAAAATATTAATATAAATCCCAAGTACAAGTCTGAAAGCTTTCACTTTTGGAGACATAAACCATTTATAGAATAAGATCAAAGGTTATGTAGCATGTGTCTCGATTTCCGGAGGGAAATTTTAATTCCATGTTACAAAAGACTTTCAAGTTTTTGTGTTT
The DNA here is from genome assembly GCA_951800035.1 of Linnaemya tessellans. Classification (NCBI taxonomy): domain Eukaryota; kingdom Metazoa; phylum Arthropoda; class Insecta; order Diptera; family Tachinidae; genus Linnaemya; species Linnaemya tessellans. Next base: position 159,267,146 of record OX637532.1, on the reverse strand, counting down.
TAGCTTGTAAAAAACATAACTCTAATCATTTTCCAGTTATGGTTGCAATAACACAAAACTTTAAAGTTTTTTTTTTATTAACTTTGCGTAGTCCAGATCAAACTCCTTATTTGTCTGAAAGGTTTAGAAAATTATATTTATTTGACCAGGTACTTTAACTTAGTGAAAGTGTTTATAAGACGTTAATCTTAACACTCTTAATGTCTTAATTTCATTTTTATATTTTTAAGTGCAACATGTTGAATGAAAAAGTATAGTTGCTGAGCCTATTGTAAGGCTAATACTTCACGATTGTCATACATAAAATAATTTTAAGAAGTTCCGCTTTTAGTAACACATAATTTAAAAGTAAAGAAAGCTTTCAATATCTTTAATTAATTTCTAAATGAAATCAAAGACTTGATTTGAATCAAACGGCCGCATTGAAAAAAATAATGATTTTTTCAAAGCTCTACTAGTGCTTCAAAAACTAAACCGATTTCAAATAAAACACATCTGAAGTATTTTTTGAATATTTCTAGACCTCCTTGGGATTGCTTCGCAACTCTTTTTGTGACAAAAGCCACGTTATGATATTTTTCTTTTCCCTTTCATATAAAAGTGACTGTTCATAGAATTTGTTTGTGATATGACTGGATGAAATTGTTTATGTCGCTTGTCTAATAACTGAGTTTTGAGTGCTTTCGACATGTCTGCCTATTTTAAATCATCATATTCATCACTGCCGTTTTTCGATTCGCCAGAATGAAAAGCAGCAATAGCTGATGAACGATGATGATGATGACCGCTATTGGAACCATTATTAGCGCTGCCGCCGGCGGCGCTGCTACTACCACTACCACTACCACCACCACTGCCACTAGGCGCATCAAATGCATCTAGAAATGGATTAGTGGCGGCATATTGAACACGATACGTACCTAAAGTATGATAATTGCCAGCACCGTTGCTGCTCGTCGTGGCTGCAGCTGCGGCAGTGCCGTTGCTATAGGGCCTCGACGTAGTGCCGTACAGAGAACTAGAATTTGAATACGATGAAGAGGCATTGGAGTTGGTATAGAAATCATAACTACTGGTAGAACCAGTCATTGAACTAACACCACTACTACTGGCCGTACCAGTAGCTGTCGATGTCCCTGAAGTATACCCAGTGCCTCTTCCTTCAACTGCGTGCGCTGAGGCAGCCGAGGAAGATGTATTAAATAGTGTAGCACCGGTTATACTGCCACTACCACCACCATTACCCGCACTGTGTTTGGGTAGAGTGCCATACACATGCATTGCACTTGTGTGTGTGCCATTCGTGCCGTTCGTACTAAACAGACTGCTACCATATGAACGATGTTGTGGCGGCTGTTGTTCTGAGCTTGTTACTGACTTATTGCTAATATGACTACTACTTGCTACACTGTTTCTAATGTCATTATTATATGTTGTTGCAGATGATGTGGTGGATGTTGCTAATGTCGAACGGCCCGAGTCGTGTTCTGAAGCCAAGCTATCGAACAGTCTGCGGCCTGTTGTAACAATTGATGAGGATCCGGATGACGTTGATGATGATGATGACGATACTGCACACGATGAGGATTCTCTTAAACTACCACTTACTTGTCTAGAGGGCGAAGACGTTTTGTCCGACTTTTCCAAATTGTATTTTCCTAATGCGGACTTGTTACCGCTGGTCAAATGGTAAGTGCCTCGTGGTATGGTATCACCTCCGGGTGGCGAAGGTGAATCGGGTGACTTGATGGGTGTAAACTGTACACGAGGCTCTCGCTTTAAATACTTGGACATCAGTTGTGTTGTAGTCATGGCTTGTGACTGGGCCAATAAAGCATTTGTCGAAGCCGACGATTTGTAAGAGATCAAATCATCCGAGTCATCTGACGAAGTTGTTGTGGCCGAAGTGCCTGTCGATCCGGCACTCAATACAGTGGCCTGTGATGAAGAGGACGATGAGGTTGCACTTGATTTGTTGCGCATCGCTTTATATTCCTCGGTGGAAAGGATCGATGTTGTTTTATCGGACGAAGTCCCGTAAGCTGAGCGCAGTTTGAACGCAGAATCCCCATACTTATTGTTGCTGCCGCTCCCCACACCATTATTGTCATCGTCGTTTTTGGTTTGAGTTTTGTGCGGTTCATAGAAATCAACTCCTTTGCGAGTGCTTGCTGTTGTCAGCGTTGTTGTGGCACTATGTGATGTTGATGCAGCATATTGTTGATTGTTATTGTGTATGATGCTGATGTTGTTCGTGATGGATGAATGCATGGACGTTTTATCGTCACTGGAGTAGTCTTTGTCGGGTTTTCTCTGACTGAGCGAATAAGAACTGATTGATTCTTGGATATTGTTCTGCTTAGCGGACGATGGAGATACTCCGCGCTTAATGGTATCAGTACCTGCAACAAATGGTTTATTTAAAAACTCGAATGTTGAAAAGATCATGTAAAGGAAAGAAAAGCCATTTGTTTGTGGCCATCAAGATTTTTGGGGTTAAGGCATTCCATCTATCAAATCTATAGGAGACTTGTAGTCTTATTACAATCGTACATGTAAAAATTGTCAAAACATATTTAATAACTTTTTATAATTGACTTACTTTTACCTGAACCCGAACCTGATCCTGTCGATGCTGAACTACTGCCGGGGGAGGGTGTGCCTGGAAGTGGCAGTGGCGACTGGTCGGGAATTGCTGAGCCCACTGAGTCCACCAATTGATGGGGCTGTAAAGAATCATAGAATTGAGATTCAATAATGTTTTCTTGGCTAATTCGGAGACATTCAGCTAGGAGGAAATAGGGTCAATGTTTTAAGCAATGTTGTGCTATAAGGAGTTAAAGAGCTTTTGTGATGAATTGAATTTGAATTTAAAAAACAAAATTTATATTAATTTTTAACTTTATCAATTTATGCTTGTTTAAGGGTTAAAACAATTTTTATTAGCATGACAGTTCGTTCGGTGATCAATGAAAACTACTCACAATGAAACAAGAAAAATTTCAAAGAAAACAGGAACTCAGGTGCATTTTATAACATTAAATTATTCAATACAAATTGTGTCATGACTGCGAATTAGATTTGATTTCTTTCTTAAAAGGGCATTTAACGACATGCAAACTCTGGGATGTTTACCCTTTTATTAAAACAACATTATCCCTTATTAAATGATAGTTTCTTATTAATAATAAATAAGTGGGTTCTACGAAAGCATTTATAGGAATTATGGCTAAGCTACATTTGTATATGAAATATATCAAATGCTTGATTTTCAATATTTTCTATGTTTTTATTTTTATTTTTTTGTGGTGGCGATGACAATGTTTTCAGGACAACATGCTGAACAAAAGGCTACAAGTAACATGTGGTAAGTATCTGTATGAATGTATATTTGAGTGAGTGTTTGCATTTGTAAATGTATAGTTTATTATGTTTTTTAAAGTCCTATTGAAAAGATACATTGAAATGTAGGCAAATAATGAAGTGATGCTGTTCAATATTTTTAATTAATTGAAGCATGATAATTTTTGAGTGGTTCGAATTTATCGGCATGAATTACGATGTGATTGAATTGGTTTTATTTTGCAAATGTTGAGATGGGTGTTTTGGTTTTTGAATTTGTTAATTTATATTGATTTTTAAATTTCAACAAGTTTACCAGTAGTGGGCCAATCATGCTTACATCCGACTTCAGTCAATACACATCACATCAAATTTGTTTCAATATGTATATTTGTTGGTTTTAAATTTATTTTCTCATTTTTCTTTATTAATTGTTTCTTAAGGAAACGGTTTTTTAATAAAAAAATATATAATTCAAATATAAAAGAAATTTGGTTTTTAAATAGTTAGACTTTGTTTCCGGCGTTAAGACGATAGTTATTTACATCTATATTATCTTTACTCATATAGTCCCTTGTTTCTTAAACAAACGGTCAACAGGTTATTAAAAAAAAAAATTAAAGAAAAGATTAAGTCTGCACCTTGAGTATTTTGCTTGATTTTTCAATTCCATTTTAAAAATAACATTTTGTTTGCTGAATACTATGAATCAAAGAAAAGGTTCCTTTAATTCCCAAGTTCAGCTGTTTTGTCCAATCGTCCTTAAACTTTTCAAGCGTTATCTAATGCCAAGCAAAAGGTCAATATGTTTAAATTTTATTTTAAAAAATTAACAATACAGTAACCTTGAATCAGGCTGATATTACAAAAAAATTGTATATTCTAAGCAAAAGAAGTTGCTAATGCCAAGTATATCTGGAAATTTTCAAAACTCAACCTCTAGCAACTGGCGGAAAAATTTGCTTATACGAACTGTTAATTTTTTTTTTCAATAGCATTTAAACATGTAATTAATCTTTTCTATAGCCTCGTTATTTATTTTTTTTTTTTTTGTATGTAAGTGCATTTTGTTTGTTTACCTGTTGCACCGCTTGTTGCAAGGCTCGATGCGATTGAGCTAACTGACCCACTACTGATTGATACAGATGATTGTTGACTGTGGCTGAGAGCTGATGTTGGCCTTGAGAAAGTATGTTGGTTACCGAAGTGGACGAGCGTAGTAGATTGCCCGCCGCCATGAGTTGAGCCTGCTGCTGCAATAGAAGCGCCTGTCTGTCCACTTGCAACGCACTGACTTTGCTTCCACGCTGCCCTGTTGACTCGCCGCGCCGACCTGTCTACATAGGACTCTGTATTAATCAATATTATTGTAATTTTGTTTTTTTTTTATATTTTATTTGTATAATTATTTTAAACTTTTAATACATAAAGGGGAAACAAGTTTTTGAAATACATTTCCGTTTTGAAAAGAAAAGATGTGAGTTTGAGTTTTGAGAAATTCAAGGGGAGTAGTTTAGGGATTGCCTGCAGCAAAAGGAATTTTTATATAGAAAATGCAGTGTTAAGTTTGAGAAAAAGAGAGATACGAAAAAGGTACCAGTCAGAAGTAAGATAGTACGCAGCAACGGAATTATGTGCCACTAATTAAAATTTCTTTTTGTCTTAATAGTGAAGAAGAAATAAAAAAAGTAGAATAAAAATAATAGGAAAGAAAAGAAGAATATACTAAAATTACGTTACCTGAAACAACACCAGCCATATTTGACATGCTGCCTGCACCCAAACCAGCGCCTAGGCCGGAACCCATACCAACAACTCCTGCAGCACCCACACCAGTCATACTGCCCATAATATTTCCAGCAGCACCCACAGCAACTGCACTCTGGTGATGTTGAGTCTGTGGCTGTGGCCAGATCTGTAAGAGATATTTCAAAACGGCAATGGGCTGTGCATGATCAATATCTGAACCGGGCTGGGCACTGGCTGAATGCAACATTAGTGGGGGTCCCATAACGGTGGCTAAAGCTTGAGCTGACATTTTGTTGCGCTCTGAATTGGAAACAACTAACGACAAATGATCCAGTAAGAATACTAAAGTTGCCTGTTAAAGAAAGAAAATACGTTCAGATTCGCTGTCTCCGCATAAAGGAATCGTTCTTACCCGATTCGCCCTAGGTAAGCAATCCAAAATGCTAAGCATTAGTTTGGCATTGCCTTCGGGATCATCAGGGAGACAGACAGCTGAAAATCAATTGTTTATCTGTTTATAAATGCGAAAAGTAAATTTATTTCCATCGCTTACCTAGTGCATCGACTGTCATTTGGAAGAGACAGCGGGTGAATAAGGGTTCTGGCAACTCACGCAGGTAGTCCTTAAGTACACCCGTTATGACATTGATATCAGGAACATGTTCCGGGCTCAATTCCACGGCACGGCTGTTGCGTTCAAATGCCTCTCTCAGTAAACGTTTCTTGGTGGCTGAGCCGCATAAGCGATAAAGGCCAATAATATCAAGGCCTCTTCTTTCGACTTCTTCTACACAGCGCCGTAAAACTATTGGTACCGGAGCACTGCCGGGAGCCCCCTTGGATTCGCGATTGACAACAGTCTCTAAGTCTGCACCGAACAAAGTTGGGTAACCTGCTCGCAAACTAGGCAGACCACGACGTTTATACAAGGCTATGGGATCTGTGTGGCGCATGCGTATGTAAATTGTACCCCTTGGCTCTACTTTTAAGGCCAGTTGATGCAATGGCGACTGTCTTAATATTGTTGATAGCGATATAGCTCCGCGATAGCATAGCTTATGACGGTGCTGGGGATCCCAGGAGTATACCAAGACATCCAGCTGCTTGTTACCTACCAAATCAAGTTCAAACGATTCATCCCAGTCAAATTGCAAGTCCCCCGATCTTACTACAGTTCGAGCTTTGTGGACACGATCACACTCTATCACACAGTAGAGATCGCGAGAAGGTGCTGGTCCATGAGGACCTCCTCCAACGTGCTGTGTACCTAGTTCGGGGGCCGAACGTAGGCCACGGCCCGCTAAAAGATGAATCCACAACATACCCGAAACTCCGCCAACATCCACTATGGGCTTATCCAACTTATATTTGGTAAACTCTGCAGGATTGATATCTATTTGACGGTGTGAACGGGGCAGTGTTGCGCTAGGGGTTGGTGCTGGACTTTGATGGCCGGCCGTGCTCATTATACTACCGCTGGGGCTTGCAGGCCCAGCGGATAGTTCTAAGAGCTGCCGCATACGACGAATACTGGGCGAACGAATCGAGGAAGGACCACCGATATGTTGAGAAGACATTGACCGTACTGGCAGTGAGGAGATGGGACGTGGCATGCCCAGATGTCGATCCAAAGTACCAGCACCGAGTATACCAGTTCGACTTGAGTAAATGTTTTCAGTCTGTGTAGGAAAAAGGACATTAAGCGATATAAAATTTCTGTCTGTGAAATATATTTACATTTCTAAGGGCATCATGAATATTTTCAGCACTACAAGAGAAACGATGAGACCTGGGTTGCGACAACAAATCCCTTGTCATGCGCATTTGTTCTGCTATAGCCGAGCTACTGGGGGCTCGGCGTAGCCAAGCCCGATACTCGTCCGAAGTAAAGATTGAAGGACTGGCAGTGATGCGTGACCTTAAGTCGCGATCGCGTCTAGCATTGAACTCAGGCGCTGATATATTGCCATCATTTTCATCCATAATCCGGTCTCCAATTCGGGAACGTATGCCTCCTGGTAGCCGTACACCTGGTCGGTCTCTTGGTAGCGAATTAAATTTCGCCATGTCAGGCCCACCTCCCAACACAGATGTTCCAGGACCAGAAGCTCCTCTCGGCATACTACCAATAGCAGGTCTATTGTAGTAATAGTAACTGGGACGGGGTCCCACTGTAGCTTCTGTGTCGCTGGAATAATCCAAGTTGGGTCGTGAGCGCCTTGTTAGAGATTGTGTGCCGCTTGGACCATATTTCGAGGATGTGTGAGGATCGTAGCGGCCATAACGCCCTAAAGTGCCACCAGGAGCCATCATAGCATTTGCGGTACCGCTAGGCTTAATGCTTGGTCTCAGCAGAGAGTGGCGTCCCAACGAATTGGAATAGTCGGCATATTCTACTCTAGGCAAATGTTGATCGGAACCAGAACGAGGAAAACGTGCTCTCTGAGGTACATTTCCCATCGACAGTCGTCTAGAGGGAGCGCCAGGATAAAAGGCATGCACCTTTTCGGCCAAACTCTCCAAAGTACCGGCATTCTTGTAGTAGGCATGTGAAGGAGCAAATGCATGACCTTTAGGCTGTTCTGTTATAACCGATGATGGGGGTGGTGGTGGTTTGTAGCCCCAATTGGGTGGTTCCACACCGGGCCTTGTATTGTAGTACAAATCCAATTGTTCCGACTGTGGGCTATAGTTGTTTAAGCCTAAACCTAAACGGGAACGGGACTCGGACATCTCTCGGCCATCTCCTGTTAAATGAGAAAAGAAAACACCAACGTTAATATATCACAACCAGGCGAAAGTACCAAATACCTGTACGTCTTTCGCGTGATGAACGGGATCTGGACATGTGATCAGTCTCATCTAAATCTTCGTCTCGCAAGTCGCGCTTCATTACAACTACCGGTGGAGGTTTTTGTTCAGGTCGTGATAATGAAGGTGGCCCTGGTGAGCCAGTCCCTCGATTACCACAGCGTTGCCGTATCGCTAAAACTAGACGACGAGGAATTGACATTATAATGACAACATCATCCAATGACATATGAGTGACGTCAACTAAATTGACAGCCAGTATTTCATCGCCAACCTGAAATGCACAAAGATTTCAAAACTTGCCTCTGTAGTAAAGTCAAAATGTTAATTCACCTTAAGGCAGCCACTATTTGATACCGCCGATTCAATAGCTATTCGTGATATGAACACACCATCGGTACGATCAGCTCCATTACCTTCTCGTATGTATAAACCTAATGTTTGACCAGGCCGTTTAACTATTTCCACCAACTATTTAAATACAAAATATATTTTTTTTTAATACTTAAATATTATAGGATTATAGTCGAAATATTTACCTGTACTATATGCCTATTATCTTTCTTCGATAACAGCTTGTGGGCGGCTTCAACGGCTTGCTTGCCTCCAATATTATGAGGCTCTAATATTCTTACGATCATCTCACCTCGTCTTTCCACCGCCTATAGAAAAGTGAAAGTTCGTTTGGTATATCAAAATAATGATATGGCAACGCCAATTTAAGATAAAACTTAATATTGTAGCGAAAAAGGGCTGCCACATTTTTTTTACTTATTTCGCTGTCTATTGCGTTATTTCACTAGATCATTACAACAAGACTACGATGTTTTGCTTTAATTGAAATTTATTCGTTTAGGATTAAAAAACAATTTTTTTTGCTACAGCATTTTAGAATTTGTATAACAAAATATATCGCCTAAATGGAAAACCGCCAAAAACTTTCTGTATTAATATTATTAATATTTTGTAAAAATATATAAAATAGTAATGCGGAACTTTTTATGGAGAACTTTAATTTATATTGAAATTTTAGTTTATAGGCAAGTTTCAATGGAACTAATTTTTTAAAATATTTCTTCAACAGAGTATTTTGAATAAAACTCATTCAAAGTGAAAAAGAAATAATATTGATTATTAAATCACTTTCAACAAGTATTCTGAAAAATGTGCAAGCAACCCTCGTACAGTTTTATTCAATCTAATAACAAACTATTCTTTCTAATTTTACCTCCAATGCCGCCGCCGTATTTGGATCATGATCATTTTCAACGGCTTCTATCTGGCGAAAGATTTCTGAACTAATTCCAGACACTTTGCGAAAATCACCTTGCAGCAAAACCGGTTCTTTGGAACCACCCTGCCTCTGTTGTTGTTGCTGCTGTTGATGGTGTTGTTGATGTTGTTGCTGTTGATTTTGTTGCTGCTGATGATGTGTCTGCTGTTGATTAACCATCGTTTGCATTTGATTTGTTGGCAGGGGTCCAGGCGGCGCACGACCTGGGCTCGCCGTAACATCAGGAACTGATCTCCCATTTTCCTAAAACAGACCAGAGACAAGATATCATTTTAAGCCCAGCTGCAACCCATTTAAAAATAAGTTTAAGTGCAAATGTATGCTAATACATTTAACTAGTTTTTAGTCTTAATGGATTTTCTGTATGCAGATACTTTGCATAGATTAAAGTTAATATTCATAAGTAAGATTAGCGATGCTGCAACATAAGCGAAGAAATTCTCCACATTATACTCTCAATGCAATTAGTGGATGCAGTGGAATGTTCATTAAGACTACAGACCGTGCATAAATTAATTTATAAAATGACATTTTTAGTGAAACGACTACTACACACACACACAAACAAGTTTATGTATGCGAAGCTACAGCCACTAAATTTTGTGCGAGTAGTAAGTAATTCTTTTATGTGAAGTGTAAAGGACTTTTCCATAAGGACGGGCTGTAGTGGAAATCTCATAATACCAAATATGAATGGAATATTTAGCGGAAATGTGTAATATGTCACGAGAGCTGTCCACGAACAATAATTTTCAATATTTCCACATCATTCTGATTCTTTTCTTACGAATTTTCCTAGATATATGATTTATACAGATTTAAGTAAAAATATTAGCTGAAAAGTAATTAGAGCAAGAGTATGCTTCGCAACAATGAATAACATTTTCGGTTAAAAATAATTTGTAATTGTATTTTTACAATTATAAAAAGAATTGAATAATAAAAGGCTTATTAAATAAAAGTTTATATAAAAATTTGTTTTATTATCCTGTTGAAATAAGAAACAAATTTGAGGAATACGCTAATTTAAAAGGAATATAATTTAAAATATTGTTAACCACAATAATTATCGAGAGTATGTATTAAATAAAAAAAAATTTTGGTTGTCAATTTCTAATGGAACCATACAAAAATATAATCGACGTTGTAAATGTCAACTGTAAAAACAGCTAGAAATTCAACTTTATTTTTCTAACTGAAATATTATTTTCAGTGTAGTGATTTTACAGCCCTAAACTGTTGTCAAATGTCACTATCACATAGACTGTCAATATCAGCTGGTACCAATTGGCAAACCCTGTAGTTACAATAGCAGCGATACGACTACTCCTACAAAAACAAAAATAGATAAAGCCCGGCACGTTACACTTATTTGTCATAGTTTAACCATCTAATAGCATTTGCGCCACTGCTGCTGTTTGTGTAGTCTTCGGAACATAGTTGCCAGACTAAAGGGTTTTAAAAAGCACAAAATCGTCACTAGCAATTTTTTTTTAAATTCACCATCCTTGTTTCATCAGTTCAAGTTGTATTGGAAAAAACAATTGCAAACAAAATTTCATAAATAAAATAAAATTATTTGTGAAATACTTTTAATTCTAGAGATTGTCTTATCAAATACAACCTTAAACGATACAACATGACCTGCGAATTAATGGTCTAAAAATATTACTTATTTTTGCGAGTCCAAAAAGTTCCCATGTTATTCATATTTTGCACACATAATTGTGGAATATGTTGGCAACATTTCTTTATTACACAAAAATAGGCGATCCTGGGAAACAAAAGCTACGAAACGGAATAGTAAACTGACGCCAGGTTTCAGTGGATGTTTAGAAGTTTATTACTTATGTAATAATAAATTGTTAAGTATTATAAAAAGTTCCATAGGTGACAATTTGATCTTCAAATCAACTTTAAAAAAACACAAAATCTGGCAACTCTATTTAGGAACTAGGTTGCACCAATTGATGCAAAATTAGTTATATTACGTTGCCATCTACAGGTAATATTATCAAAAGTGTGACTGCACAGGTTTCAGTTAATACCGAGACGTGAGCGCAAAAAGTATTTTTAAACTGATTAGTTTTGCATTTACTAGACAATTTCATACACACTGAGTTTGTGGCTTCATAAAGAAATTGTTTTCAAAGAAAACTGAGAGCCACACACAAACAGTCAAAGAAATTTAATTTGTGGTAATTGTATTAAAAGGAAGAAGGCTAAGGATATACAATCTACCATTGGTTTTTGTAGGACGTGTTTGTAATGACTGGAGTACGTATTTGGAGAATTATAAATATATTTTTGTCAGTGGCAAGGGATTGTAACATTCGCTAAGGCTAAAATTTATTAGTTACTAGATATATATACAAAAAAAAATTGCTTTTAAATGCACGACACGATTTCATATTTTAATTTTATTTTCATTCTGCTCGTTTCGTAATAGAACAGGTTGTCAGTCAATTAACAAGCAGGGTTAGTATATTTAGAATATATTGATGTTGGTTGTTGCTAATAGAAAGAACAAAATATCTAGACCAAAGTCATCGTTTTTAATAGATATTGTTCAATACATTTCAAAATTGTTACTATATAGTTGTTTTATAAACTACTTATTATATATACAGGCATGTTGTGAAAATCACATAGTTTAAATTATTTAGTTTTAAAATCAGGCATGGCCCGGCAGAGGTTTTTAAAATCATATTCGATCATTTTCTTTCGAAAATAATATTTGATGCTCTATATAGTACAAAAATAAAGAATGAGTGAAAAAATATATGCATAACCATTTTTCATTATATAATAATGTGATTTAAGGTTACGTGAATTCCTGTTGTGTACAAAATTAAAACTATAACCATAGCACTATACTTTTCACAGTTTGTTTTTTTTTTTTGTTTTAACGACTTAAAATATAATTGGGGGATTCACACTGTAGTCATAAAGTCATAAGTCTTAAAATAATAGCACGAAATATATGACTAGTGTGAACAACCCGTCATAACTTAGTATGATATTTCAACCATCGATCAGCTAATAAGATAACAATACATATTAGTATTAGTTGTTATCAAGGCAGAAAGAAATTAATACAATTAAGGATGAATCGTCTAAAAACTCCATTTCTATTTAAAATTATTAAATTTTTCTTCTGTTACACAAGAATATCCAAATGAATTTGTATGTATAAACTGAAACAGCTGCTGCCTTGATATGAGCTGAATACATTTCTTTGCGGCGGCATACGGAAAAACGTTCAGTGGCTGCCAGCTACTTCAGTTTAACGAGACAAATGTTTCACTTGTATATATTTCGTTTTTGCGATCTAGGTCTCTTTTAATTTTTTTATCTTATAAAAATGTGATTTAATGTACAGTCATATAGGTATGAATAATTTTTTAGCCTTTTTTTTTAGTCGTGAATCAAATATAAGTAACGGCCGCAAACATGTAGTTTCGCCGTCTCGCCTAAAGATCTTCAGCCGTTCGACTCAGATCTCTAGAGTTATTTTATGACAAAACAAAAACATACCTGAAGGAGTGCTATTATTTTATGACTTTTTTGTATGCAGCACAACAACAACTTTTTAAACTGGTCTAAAATATTATGACTTTATGACTATATAGCACGAAGTGTGAATACCCCAAATATCTGATAATAATTCATAAGCTTTATATCACTAAATTATTCATTTTTGTTATACGAAAAATTTTCCCGGATTTGACTGATTATGGTGCAAATTTAAAACCAGGAAATTAAAGCAAGAATTATAGAAATCTTAAGTTTGCAGGATATATAGAAATCCGTGAAACTGTAACAAAAAATAATAAAAAACAATTAAATAAAATAAAAGAAATAACCCAATCGAACAATAGTTTACATAAAAATTTCCATGACCTGGAATTAGCAAAATTTAGCATAATTTTTTATTGTTATTATTATTTTGAAATTATATAAAATCCTTGAATTAAGATTACATATCACATGAGAAATTTTTTCCTTTTCCTCCTATTCTGAATTACAATTGCTTTTGAATATTTTCCCCACAGGGTAAGAGGTAAGCCTTCTAGAATAGTAAGCAGGGAAACAAATTTTGTAATAACATTTTTTCCCCCAATAAAACTGGAGAGAAATAATGAAAAATGCAATAACAGAGTCAATTAGTAAGAAAAAAATATGCAAGAATTAAATAAAATATTTTTAAAAATGTTATGAAATTTTTTATTTGACACATTGTTGTCACAATACTATTATATATAATTATTTGGTAAAGCACCAATGAAATGCACATAGACATTGCTTAACCACCAACAAATAAATTTCATTTATATATTTTTAAAAATTTATTGTAGGGCCAAAAGTCCAATTGAACTACATGTTGAGAATCCTGAAACAGCTAATGAAATGCCAAATTTCAGTCAAACTCTCTAGATCCACATTATTATCGTCTAAACCAAGGGTGCCCAAAAGTTCCTTATGGAAGATTAAACACCAATACATTGAAAGAAAAACTAATTTTTATTCAATATTTGTTGTTGTAAAAACAAATACATACAAAACGATATCATACGCTAAACAAAAACAAAATCTTCACTGATGATCGCTGTCGTCAATGTTTACCAGCAAACGTTACGAAAGTGTTGTTGCTTTTCACTTGCTTTTATACAATGAAGAACAAAAATTAAATAAAAATAAGACAAAGTTGTTTGTCAATTTCGTATTGCCAGCGCTGTGTGCTGTATGCGAGTGTTAAAACACACAGCCTATAGCTAAACGCTTTTACAAAAACATATGAGCACCAAGCGCGTAGGGCTTGGTCACTCTTGCTCTAAACACTATGGGGCGTCAAAAGCCAAGAATCTAAGGAATATTCCGTAAACGAATTTCCTTCTCTAACAATTCGAAAACTAAGAGTTCTTTAGTTTATTTTATATATTTGGGAATTTTTTGATAAATTTTTTTTAATTTTATTCGTGATGATTCAATTTTGAACTTATTTTTTTTTGTAAATTTTCGAAAAGAATCGTTACGAATAAGATTACAAAACTAATTGTTTTATTTTACCACTTTTAGCACAAACATTATTTTGTAAAAATTTTGTTTACGAATTTATGCTAATTACTTATCGAACGCAAATCACAATTACAAATTAGTTTGTGAAAAAAGATTTTTGATTTTCCCTTTCCCTAATTTAATTATTCCCCAGTTTATCACAGTAGTAGGATTTTTCTTGGCAAAAGTAAAATGGTGGAAGAGAGAAATTCCATGCGGATATTAAATGTCCCAAACACTTGACAAATTTTGTATATTGTGATTTAATGCTAACATTTTCAAAAATCCACTAAAGTTATTTCAATATCTTTAAAAGTGTTTCGTGCAACCGCTTAAAAGAATTACTTAAAGATTTATTTTGCAAAGTTAAGCTTTTTTTTTTGCTGTCGAAGAGTGTTATCAAGAAATCCATAAATAACCCCCACTTTGCTCATTAATTTTGTTCAAAATAAACTCGTTGTCAACATTTTGTCTAGAAAACGAAACAAATGGTAACTACAACGTCAAAATTTATATACAATAGAAATTAGGAAAATAAAAAAATAGTTATTTACAATTGAAATGAATTTGTTCACATATTTGCAAAGTGATTATTATGAGTCACTCCCCTACCAATAGTGTGGATTTGTATTTTATTTATTCAGTAGAACGACTTAAAAACAACAACCAACTTTAATTATAAGTTTCCACAATTACATGGCAGTATTTGACAAAAAAAAAAAAAAAAAGAAAAAAGAACTGAAAAAGAAAAACTAAAACTACAGCAACTTTTCGAAAATAGGTATTTTTAAGTCGCGTGTCACAAAACAGCGGCAGGTAACAAAACCAAAATACATATACAATATATAATAATAGTAAAAAGAAATAAAATAAAATATACTAGACGCTATTAACGTCTGAATCTAACTCTCGATTGCACACTTAAACAAACACACACACACACACCATTTAAATATTTGGTACGAAAGTAACTATACGAAATTCAATCATTCATGCCATTAGCAAGCGATTCATTGCATAGTGTGTAGTTTCGTATGTGTGTCAAGTTCGAATACTTAATTTTATTAATGGAAAACCAATACATCCTTGAGATTTAAGTTTTTCAAATAGGATATTTTATACAGCACAATGAAGGATATATGAGTACGTGTGAATGTATGTAAAAGCATGCAAGCATTTTGACAATTTAATTGCATTAGAAACAGTCATATAATTTGGTCATACTACTCACACTAAATTATCTGTGGTCAAATTTATTATTCACAAATGTATTATACTCCAGTAGAAGCCAGTAAAGGCGGAAAGGCCACACACAACAAATGATTGACAATCTTTGTATCCTTTTGTTACCAGTATAAAGTATAAATGTAATTATTTTTATTCCATTTGTCATTCATGCGATAGTAAACCTCTAGTGTATAAATTATGCAGGACATTTTGAATGCTTATTAGATATGTGGCCTCTTCCATTATTGTCGTTTCCAAACCGTTTTCAAATGCTTTTTCTTACTAAATACCTCCTTTTGTTGTTAAAAAAAAAACTAAGTAGCAAAAACCTAACGATATTAACCGAATGCTAAGACCAACACTGATTTTAAATACTTAGCAAAATCTGTAATGAAAGCTCAGCCCGAAATCGGTTCCATGAGAAAGTCATTAACATGGAAACTAATAAATAAAATACATGAAATCATTAATAATATTGTAAATATCCGGAATATTTCTAATTACTCTATGGAAAGCTTCGTAACGTTCATAACAAACGAAATGTTAATTTTTACTAATACCGTCTACATAAATATAGACTCGAACAAACAAACAAACAAATGAAATGTCCTTCGGAATGAAATTAACAAATTAAATTGGAATGTTAAAAAAGTTTACTGTTGAAGTTAGGAATGCACATGTTAGCATGGAAATTTTAGCACTTAACAATATGGAAAAGCTCATAACGTTTTGGACGCAAAATTAAAGGGTGTTTTTTTATGAAATTTTTTTTACACGAATCACTCTGTTGTCTGACAGCTGTTTTGACAGTTTAAAGTGACGTTTTTACTCAGTATTGTTTGGGAAATCATCATGAACAGGTTAACTCCACAACAACGCTTCCAAATCGTGGAAATTTATTTTCAAAAACAGTGTTCAATTAAAAATGTTTACACGATTTTTTACCGCAAAATTCTCTTCAGTGATGAGGCGCATTTTTGGTTGAATGGATTTGTCAACAAGCAAAAATTGCCGTATTTGGAGCAAAGATAAGCCACACGCCGTTCAAGAATTACCAATGCATCCCGATAAATGTACTGTTTGGTGCGGTCTATGGGCTGGTGGGATCATCGGTCCTTATTTCTTTAAAAATGAGGAAGGACGACACGTTACCGTGAATGGAAATCGATACAGAATCATGATCAATGAATTGTTGGTGCCAAAACTTCAAGATATGGATGTAAACGAAAAGTGGTTTCAACAGGATGGTGCCACTTGTCATACTGCGGGCGAAACAATGCACTTATTGAAAGAACATTTCAACGACAACATTATTTCGAGAAATGGACCGGTGAATTGGCCTCCGCGTTCGTGTGATTTGACGCCACTCGATTGTTTGTTGTGGGGATACCTGAAATCATTGGTTTACGTGGATAAACCAGCAACGATTGACGCTTTGGAAACCAGTATTCAACGTGTCATTGCTGAAATACGCCCTCAAATGCTTGAAAAGGTGGTCGAAAATTGGGCCTCCAGAATGACCTTTGTGCAAAATAGTCGTGGTGGCCATATGCCCGAAATTATATTTAAATGTTAAATGACAAGAAATTATCTACCAAATAAAAAATTTTTTTTGGCCATTTCATAATTTGGCATGTGTTTTATTTAAATTTCAAATCAGCAAGCTCTTATAAAAACACCCTTTATATTGCATTTTGACGATTTAAATAGTTTCTATGAATTCAATCAATTGTGGCGAATACGGCATTACACACAAGCACTGATTCGTTCTTACTTCAATTTGTGGTCGTATTATTCGCAATATGGAAAATATTTACAACATAAGTGGAATATGTTGACCCCGAAACCAAATATTAAACAAGTAAGAACGTTATATTCGACAGGGTCTAATCTTAAATACCCTCCCAAAAAATAGTATATGAAAACTGTATTTTGTCGGAGTCACTCCGGGAGAGGACGTGGGGGAGATATATCACCTTTGCCAAAGTAAATTTGTTGAGTTATTAAGTGTAAAAAAATTTTTAAATTTTTTTTATTGGGCCAAAGGTGTGGGTGCTGTTGGCTGAAGTAGTAGAACACGAGACTATGAAGCGGAGGGTCGTGAGTTCGAGCCCGCGCTGAGTCATGAAATATTGTGTTGAATTCTTCTGATCAGCATTAGTTCATGGTTGTGTTAGTTGTTGCCACCCTGTTTCAATGATAAAGGCATAGTCACTAGTCACTGAACATAATTGGCAGCGACTGACACCATCATGTACTAAAAAAAAGCAGAGTAACAGCACCCACCTTCGTCGACCCTGTAGCAAAAATTAGCCGGCGAAGTAAAAGGTTGAAATAGCTACAAAAAAAAAAAAACTGTCTATCTTCTCACCTTTCCTAATCTGTACCCTCAATACTATCCGTTTTCAGTTCAGTCATCCCCTGAGTGCTGGTCCTACTCCTAAAAAAAAAAAAAAAGGTGTGACGAGGGTAGGGCATAGGAAGATGGGAGAACATCTCAGCTTCATCATTAAAGCTTTTACTTAGTTTTTCAGGAATGTGGGCTTAAATTATACAATTTGCTAAATATTTATACTTTTTCCATCAACGCCCACTAAAGGTTCAAAAATGGATTTTTCTGATTTTCTGGCTTCGAGTTCAAAGCTTTGGACCTTCTTTGACATAAAAATTTATGATTTGCTTAAGAAAATCACAAGAACAAAAATTTAAAAATTATGTTGTTTTTAGCGGTTGTTAAATTTTTTCTTAGGGGAACTTTTTTTCTTCTGACCCAATTCAGTCCATTTACGAACACTTGATCTGTGCTCTCCTTCAAAATGTATTTATAGCAAATTTCGAGGATCTGGCTCTTTTCGTTTGGACTGAATCGTGATTTCCACATTCGGATGGATGGACATGGCGAGTTCGTCTTAGATTTTATCACTGATCAAGAATATATATTCTTTATGCGGTTTTAGAGAGATATTTCAGTGAGTTACACACGGAATGACAAAGTGAATGTACCATTCTTTTTTGGGGGGGTATAATAACAGGTGCTGTTGGCTAGATAGTTAACGTGAGTCTAACATTCGAACATACAGAATTCCATTCTGCACTCAGTCATAAATATGGTGTCGAATTTTTCTGATCAGCATTTGTGCATGGTTGTGTTAGTAGTTGTCTGACTGTCATTGGCGAAGCCGTCGCACTTGTCACTGAGTATTACTGACAGCGATTGAACCTCTCATGTACAAAACAATAGATTACAATACGCTCCTTCGTCGGTGTTACAGCGAAAATTTACCAGCGAAGTTGAAATTAAAATGCCTACAATAAGTTCTCCATCTGCTCAGGAGTGCTACTCCGTAATGCCGATCCAAGTAGAGAAAATATGAGAGGAGATATCTCTGAGGAAATTGATGAATAAATAAATATTTCTAAGAAAAATTTAAATGAAAGTGTATGACCATCCGTTTGATACAGTTCTCGTATTCAATTTCCTAATGAAATTTTTATAAATAAAAACTGTCACCATATTCAACTAAGGCACTTCATAAGTGGTAATGAAGAAAAATACCCATGACTACTGACGATGAAATTACACCGGCTTTCGGAAATAGCTGCTCCGCTCTGCTGTGTAAGTTGCACCATGGAATAGTTGTCACGTCTTTCTAATATAAAATCATGTTACGAACAGTTTTCCTATCGATCTTAATTGAAAATTCACTGCGTTTGTTGAACAGCACTCGGTTTATCCTATTATCAGAAAGACAACAATCGAAGGTGGCATATTTCTGAAACCAGTCTGTTCACAAATGTGACGTTGGATAATGGTATTCCATTTCAGGATTTATCCATACAGTCAGTATCGGATACAATAACCCGTATTGTATCCAATATCGACAGGGGTCACTTATCCCTCCGCCATATGTGCACCGATACATTGCAAATTTACTTTGTTAAGTATTTTTTAATACAAAAAACAATTATTTGTAAATTTTGTGCATTATACTATAACACGAACAACAACAACAAAGAGAAAACCAATTTTTTTCCTAAATATTATTTATAATAAAGGGAATTTTTCGTGTTTTATAAACGATTGAAATAGATGAATGATATTCATTTGATAATCGTATATAAAAAATTTATTTTGCGAAAGATAGAGACAAATCTGCAATATTTCCCTATCAGAAAGTTTATCAATTAAAAAAAAATCAATGAGTGTTCGAATTCACGGGCGATGTATTAACACCTTTTTGTTTATTTATTTTATATTAAACCCACAAAAAACAAAGAGAATGCAAAGCAACAGACAAGTGTACATACATACATTGTTATGTTTGTACATAAGCTACATACGTTGCTGTCTTGCTTTCTCATTTTTATATATGTACGTATAACCACGTCACTATTCTCTTTGCTATGCATAAGACAAAACCGAAGATCAACATAAAACACTTTTTTAATATTACTCCAAATTAATACTCCGAATTAAAACACTTAGATCTCCGCTCGCCGATATCGGATCGCCTTAATTTTTGGCC
The DNA here is from genome assembly GCA_951800035.1 of Linnaemya tessellans. Taxonomy (NCBI): domain Eukaryota; kingdom Metazoa; phylum Arthropoda; class Insecta; order Diptera; family Tachinidae; genus Linnaemya; species Linnaemya tessellans. The sequence goes on along the minus strand of OX637532.1, from coordinate 159,247,139 downwards.
TAAACTTTTCGTCGAAACCCGCACTAGCGTTTTAATCCAAAAATAAATAAAATCGGCTATGAATTTCCGGAGAAAATCGCGTGGGAAAATTATATGAAAATCGCCCAATAATCACTTTCAATACTGACTGCCAAGCAACGAACAAACAAAATCTTACACTTACACTTACACTTGCGTATGTATTGAAACTGATAGTTTACTGCCCTAGAGGCGCGCGCATAGATGTTAACACATCAAAAATCAATTGCGAAGAAAAGCAACATGCAAGACGTCCGGTTAATTTGCTCTCTATTTTCAACACTAGCAATTACATAACATGTTAATATTTATATATGCAAATGACTGCATGATACTCTTAAAATAAGATGTAATCAAACAACGAAACGAAATCATAAAACGATATTTATATGGGTAAATATATATTTAGGAAAATTATATTACGGGTGTAATATGTGTAAAATTATAAATTCGTATTGTTGGTATAACAGCTCAATAGAAAATCATCTCTGGCTAAATAAATAAATTATTATATCGAATTCTCACACAAAACTTTTTCCTTTCCTGCCGTCTTCCTCTTGGCCATAAACAAAGTAAGTATGTAAAAATAAACTGTTAATGTGCTAAGATACAATAAATGAAAAAAAGGGTTTTTCAAAAAAAAAAAAAAAAAAAGAAATAGTATAATATGACAAAAACAAATCGTCAACAAAACACCCTTAAGCCATGGAAAATAAGAAATATAAAATTGACAAACATAATTTGATTAAATTGCAAACAAAAAAATGAAATGCTGAAATGAATACAAAAATAATACATTCACAATCAAACAAACATATACACCACACATACATACACACATACATTGTAAGTATGTACCCGTACGTATGGAAAATGCATGAATATTTTCCCTTTTTATGAATACAAGTAACAAAGAAAAACTGACAAATAACTTACCTTCCGGCCACTGCTTCTGGTAAGAAAACAGCCAGTGGTTGTGCTATCGCACATTAATTTTGTGTGTGATGAAAAAATGTTGGCAATTTAGAGAATAAAGCAAGACACACAAAAGAAATTTATATGAAAATCATCCAGGAGATGAGATGAGAAACAAAAATACGCGACACCACGAAAGTAATTCGCCAGAAATGTTTTCGGTGCTGTTTTTAGGGGTTTTTCTCTTTTTTGTTTATTTTATTCTTTTATTATTCTATACTTATTTATTTATTTTTATTATATATTTTATTTCAATTTTTTTTTTTACTTCTTGTTAATTTCGTACAAAGCGCGCGCACGTTAAACACATTTTTTCATACTTATACAGATTCTTATTGAATACGCACACATGGATACTGCATTTTGAGAGTACGAGTACCACGATTTTCAGTTTGAGCTGATTCGCCATTAACAGCGAAGCGTTGATTTTTTATTTTCTTTTGGATTTTTTCTTACTCATGTTGTGGTTTATAGATTAAAGAAGGCTGCTTATTAAACATCTTAAAGGTATCCTTTTTAATTTATCGTTGTCAATATATTGCCTACTTTTAGGCTTTACTGCTCAGTCTTTTGTTAAGCATACGATTATTGTATGAGTTTTCTCTTACTCTCTTAAATCTTATGTCCTAGCATTTCTTGTTACTTTTGTTTTTGGTTTTATTTTCTACATCAATGTTACTGGGACGGATAGTTTATTGAACTGTACAGAGAGCAATCAGTGGCGGCATTAATGTTTTCTACTGACATCCAATCTGATGTTCATATATAGTATTGCATTTAAGCTTATAAGAATGTTAGACGTAAGATTATATTAAACACAAGTGGGGGCCGTCCTGAACTTTTTTAAATTTTTCTAAGTTCTTAGATTTTGAATAATTAAAATCTAATTATATAATTTCATTTTATTTGTTTCCTTTTTTATTCGTAGTTTTGATCGGTGGTTTTTTATTTTATTAATTTAATATTAATGTGTGTGCTGAGTGAGTTATTGAAAAATATTTCTTAGGAATTATAAGATATTCAGTTAGCAAAATAATCCTCACTTCATGTGCATTCCCAATACATTTAGTATTCAGAAAAGTATTTATACTCTCAGATAGCGACATAGATTTATAAAACAATTTCTAGGGTTAAAAATATAAAAATTATATTTAGATTTTAAAAACAGCTCATTATTTTCGATATTAATGATCCAGGCATATGAAATAAAATAATAAATTAAATCTGAATTTAATTACACTATACAAAAAGAAAAATATTATTAAATGCTGGCTATTCCATATTATCTTATTTATGTTCCTTTACGTAAAATAATTATAAATTTAAAATTCCATAGAACTTATCGTTGCTTTAAAATAGAGCGCTTTGAAGCGAGTCCTGTCTCCATTGATTTTATTATAACTTCAGAACGACTTGCCGCAATGTATTGCAAAATATACATAAAATTATAGCTAGAGGTAATGCAACAAAATTTTGCTTGAAATCAGCATTGGCCTGCCACTAAATAAAATTACAAAACAATTATAAAATTATTAAAAAGTTTAAGTTTAAATCAACCACCACTGAACGCAAATTTTGTGCAATATTTTTACATGCACTAAACCGAAAGCTGCATTTTTCATACTTTTAATTAAATTTGAAGAATTCATGGTCATAAATTATTTTTTTTTCAAATAAATGCATATCTAGTATCTAGGAAAAAATAAGATTATAGTTTTTTTCTGCTCTTTTTAATTTTTTTGTAAGAAATTCGTAGTAACGATTAATACAGGGGGCAACTTACGGCATTCAATATCAATCGAAATTTGTATTCAAATTGTATGGACATTACGATCGATATCGAGTGCAGTAATTTGGCCCCAGAATTTACAGAAAATTTTTCGAATACATAGACCCTTTTCCCACACATCCGGTTTGACTCGTCACGTCTTGATCTTTTAGGAGAGAGTGGTGAAGAGACTGAAAAGGGGTACAGACTTGACGGTACTAGTCAGTTTTTATATTTTCTTTTGTTTTATCATTCGTAATATATTAAATGAATGTTCAGCAATGAAGAAAATCTGATTCAAAAGGAAATTGAAGAAAAACTGATCAAGTAAACCTGCTGTGTGTGCAAGGGGAGCTACGGAGAAAAAATCTGCTGAATTGAATTTTTGTTGAGCCCTCCTCAAAATGCTTGTACAGAAGAGTGTGTACTTTTACAATGCCAAATGAACTCTTTCTTTCGTATAAATATATTTGAAACAAAATCAAAATTTTATAAATTGTTTTTGTTTCAAATGTATTTTTACGAAAACAAAAAGAATTCTGTCGACATTGTATAATCGGCAGTTAGAAAAATTCTTCTGGTTTCTTGACCTCTTTTTAATTATTATTGTATTTTCATATTTTTAAACTTAAGGTCTCTTTATTTGAGTTTAATTTTTAATTTCAATATTTCGTCACTCCCTTGTGTGACTTCTTCAGGAAATTAATTATTTTAATTAATTTCCTGAAGAAGTCACTCAAAGGAGTGACGAAATATTGAAATTAAAAATTAAACTAAAATAAAGAGACCTTAAACTTAAAAATATCAGAATACAATAACAGTTAGAAAAATTTTCACCAGTTGGACAGGCTTTTCAAAGAAGGTTAAGAAGACTTTTCCAGAAAGTACGATTTTTAACTGTTCCCAAGATCGGAGAGATAGATAAAGGATGGACAAGGCATTTTGAGGCGATTAAAGAGATAAAATCGTCAAGAGAGCTCAAGGATATAAAATAATTGCATAACAGAACGGCTTCGAGGGTTGGACGCGGAGTTTGATCAAAAAACTTAAGCCCAACTTATTACGTCCTAATTGGGCTGTTCAATAATAAAAAATCTTTATATGAATCACAATTTTGATTAAATAAAACCATTTATTTGTAGCAATTGTTAAAGAAATTTAGACAGAAAAACCAACAAAACCAACAGCATATTTTCAGACTTGAAACCCGGCAACTTTTTGCTGTACCCAAGATAAAAGAGATTCATAAAAGAACAATGTTTTGAGGACATTGAGAGATATCATGAACGTGGCAAAAAAAATTTATCAGAACTGCCTCGATGATGAGAAGCAATGCTGCTGTTAAAATCGAATCCGTTAAATAAATATTACAGTGTCTGTGACTAAAAACAAGTTAAATAACATCTTAAGGGTCTGCTTTTCTATATAAAACAAAAATATACGTTTGAAATTTCACACTGAAACAAAAGAACAATTTTCAGTTTATAAATAGCCAAACGAAAATTTGTATTATATTTACAAAAATAGGCAGTAAATAATTTTTATTGTTGCAGAAATATTTTGAGTTGAAAAATTTCTTTAACCTTTTTGTATGAATCACAATTTTGATTACATGTAATCATTGCAATAGAGTATCAATATACAAAAAATATATATTCTTCGAAAAACATCCCCCATGTTTTATAGGGTTATTTACATACACATACAAGCAATCCCACTCCAATGTAAATACTAAAGCCCAGCAAACATTTGGCTAAGTTAACAAAATAATTCATTATATTTAAGATAAATGGCTACTTCTTTACATAGACGGGCACTATGGAATAAATTACATCTTATTTCATAGCCTACTTTAAACGGTTTCCAAGGCAACAAAAAAAAAATAACTAAAACAAAAATTCTCTTCCATCTCTAATAACAATATAAATGCTATGAAATCATAACACTTTCATAATATTATCTTTGATTGGCTATTTTCATTACGTTTATGTATGCAATACATTGTTGGTTATTCATTATATGCGAGTACATAAAAACTGCATAATTTTCTGCCCAAACTCTTAATAGATATTAACTTCCAAATGTTCGCAGGGTGTGTAAATGAATACGTACAGTGAAGTATTAGATATGACATTGTACTTGTGTTTTAGTGTGTATGTGCTGATAATAACTATTTTGGAAATAGACACTAGAACGGCTGTGTCTGACGTGGCTCATTCTTTCTTAAATAAAACACTATATATTAACAACAACAAAAAATAATTGTATATAATCAAAGCAGCCAACACAGATTGCATTCGGGTACGGGTGTTATTTAATATATTAAACTGTTTTAGTATACCATAAGTGCGTAAGTCAGGGCTGCCATGTCTAATAACAGGTTACTTGAATCATCAGTTTATGAATTAATGTCAACTACACGCCAACCCTAGAAGTAGGCAACCAAATTTTGTATAATAAAATAAAAGCAGAGAACTAAGGAGTGTGTAGTCAAGAGATATTTGCTTTGTTGTTGGTTCATTTTTGACTCTACTACCAAACCAAACAATAACGATGGGGGGGGAAATTGGAATATGTAAGTGTATGCGTATATGACTCTGCATACATAAAAAAAAACTCTTTAATATTTGTATTTTCTTGCAGGCAGCATACAATTAATATTTTTTGCTAAACTCTGAAATCTGTGAGATTGTTGGATAAAAAAGCAGAATTATGGAACAACTATTTTTGCACATTATTCTATGATGGCCTTCTGTGGATATTGGGTTTGTTTAAAGGGCGTGTGGGGAACAAACAGCATAGAGTAATATAGATTTTTAAGCAAGTATGCGTAGTATTTTTTCGCTCAAGCAAAAGCAATATATTACAATAATAAGCTGATTAGGACCTAATCAGTAAGAAGTAATGAAAAAGCATACACTTTAATATATATGTAATAAGTCAAATGAAGTGTAACTATACAATGTAATCAAATAATATATGTATATGTAATCATAGAAAATACAATAAAAATAATATATATTATAATAATATAATATATTATACACCATATATAATAAAAAGAAGTAAAAGTGCTAAATTCAGCTAAGCGTGCCTTCATTCCAAACCTGGAAATATCTTTTTGATTTTGTTGTTTTTCAATACCAATTTCTTTTTTTCTTTCATTTCAAAATTAATATGTATGAAAAAATTTTTCATTCATTTTCAATTTTATATAAAAACAAAAAACAACAAACATATTTAACTTTATATAATTTAAAAATTTTGTTATTGTTGAAATATTATACATAATTTTAAATTGTTATCCTGAAGAAGATATCCAGAGGATATCGAAATATTGATATGATTATAAAATAAATAGTTTTATAGTTATTATTTTATAAAAATAAGCCTCAAGCTAAATGTTAATAAAAATAAAATTAAATAATCAAAGGCTCAAAAAATAGAACAAAATATTATTTGTTTATAGTTTTATATATAAAAAAATCAATGAGTGTTCGAACTCACGGGCGATGTGTTAACACCTTTTTGTTTGTTTATTTTATATTAAACCCACAAAAAACAAAGAGAATGCAAAGCAACAGAGAAATGTATATACATACATTGTTATGTTTGTACATAAGCTACATACGTTGCTGTCTTGCTATCTTATTTTTATATATGTACGTATAACCACGTCACTATTCTCTTTGCTATGCATAAGACAAAACCGAAGATCAACATAAAACACTTTTTTAATATTACTCCAAATTAATACTCCGAATTAAAACACTTAAATCTCCGCTCGCCGATATCGGATCGCCTTAATTTTTGGCCTAAACTCTTCGTCGAAACCCGCACTAGCGTTTTAATTCAAAAATTAATAAAATCGGCTATGAATTTCCGGAGAAAATCGCGTGGGAAAATTATATGAAAATCGCCCAATAATCACTTTTAATACCGACTGCCAAGCAACAACAACAAACAAACAAACTCTTACACTTACACTTGCGTATGTATTGAAACTGATAGTTTACTGCCCTAGAGGCGCGCGTATAGATGTTAACACATCAAAAAGTTACAATTTTCCAGCTCTGGAGTTGTTTTTATAGCTTTTCTAATTTCTAAAGAATTGCTTCCTAAGACATCAAATATTTTTAATATATATAAAGAAAAGGTAGACTATTTTTTAGCTCGTTGCTTTTATATCTCAAATCGTCTTTTTCATTTTGTTTGATTTTTAACGCCAATTTAATTCTTCCTAAGATATAAAATAGCTGTAGGTATTAAAAAAACACAGAAATTAATTTAACAATTAAAATAAAAAACGTTGCCATGTACTTAAGTATAAAAGAATTCAAACAAAAAAAGTTGGCCGATGGAACAAAAAATTCAGAGAAAATGGAACATGAAGAAAATAATCATGCAATAACACGGGTATTACAACAAAAATGTGTTAACATCAGGTTGATACAGTTCTCGTATGCAATTTCCTAATAAAATTTGTTTATCTAAAAACTGCTATCATATTCAACTAAGCCAGCTATAACTGGTGATAAACACAATACACATGAGCACTGATGATGAAAGCGTTGCGGCTTTCGAAAACAACTGTTCTGCTCTGCTGTGTACGTTGAATAACTAAAAAATAATGTTGAGTTTCCTTTGTGCCTTGGAATATTTATCATGTCTTTCAGAATTAAAAAAAAAAAATTCGAACAACTAGCCCATAAATCTTAATTCAATTTAATATAGCAATATGAATGTTCGTTAAAAATATTTACTACATAGAAATTAATTTTATTTTTATGTACCAAAATAAACTTGAATTTTCCAGCTCTGGAACCGAATTTTGAATTTTGTAAATTTTCAATAGCAGTCTATCTAATTTCAAAATCTAATATCAAAATCTCTAGTTCTTTTAAGAGATCACGTACAGACAGATAGACATCGCCCATTCATAGGACCCGGAATATGTTCAATTTCTGACGTCCCCTCCTAATATTGAGGAATTACATGCGAAATGATAAAGTTATACATATATACCATTTCATAATTTTTGGTGAAGGGTATAAAAAGTTTAGACTCGAAAATAAATTATGGTTCAGGTGTTAATCATTTTTATAAATTGTATGAGTATTACAATATTTTTCTTTAAATTACAAACTTTTAATAAAATGTAAATATTGGGTGCAATGAGTTGATTTTATTTTCATACGACACGTATAGTTACGGATACTACAAGGAGTTATTGATTGGTTGAATCACATCCTAGATGTAAAATTATTAATCCATCAAAAAATGAACCAGTATCCAGTATGGCATATACAGTCGACTCTTGATAATTTGAAACTCGTTAATTTGAATCTCGCGGTAATTTGAACTGTTTTCTAAGTCCCTTGAAAAACAGTCAATAAATTGAAAAATATCTATGTAATTTCGTCCTCTCAATAATTTGAAATTATTTGAATGGCATTTTGATCGCCGACTCGCTATAATTTGAATTATTTTAATTGCTGTGTTTTATGCAAAATATAAAATAAATAAAACAACCATTTATTTTAGTTTTTTGCGATGTGCTACAAAAATGACATCTTCCTCGCCAACGTTCTATAATTTGAAGTTCGGTTATTCTACACTCTTATGTGATTTTGAACTCCTAATGTGATTTTGTTTCTGTTTTTGAAAGAAATTTAAATCGTTTGCATTAGTTTCTGTGCCACGATTTTAGTATACACCACTACATCGACAGTTGCTAACATAAAAAATTATTAAGATTCTATAGGCTAATTGTTCGAAATTTTAATTTAAATCTCAGAAAGACATGATAAATATTCCAAGACACAAAGGCAAGTCAACATCAGTTTTTGTTATTCAACTTACACAGCAGAGCAGAACAGCTGTTTTCGAAAGACGCAACCCTTTCATAATCAGTGCTCATGTGTATTGTGTTTGTCACCACTTATTAGGTGGCTTAGTTGAATGTGATAACAGTTCCTATTTACACAAATTTTATTGTGAAAAAGGATACGAGAACTGTATCAACCTGATGTTAACATGTTATTGTTATAATACCCGTGTTACCGTTTGATTATTTTGTCTTTCTGAGATTTAAATTAAAGTTTCGAACAATTAGCCTATAGAATCTTAATTCAATTTAATATAGCAATATAAAATGTTCGTTAAAATTCTTACTACATAAAAAATTAAATTTCTTTGCTTTGCTTTTGCGGAATTTAGTGCGTGCAAATGGTTTTGCTTTTTTTTATAAAAACTCTTGTTAATTCGAATTTTTTCTGTCTGTCTTTCGATATTTTGAAGTCTTGTTAAAATGAAAACTCGATTATTTCAAATTTTTCTCTGGTCCCTTCAGTTTCAAATTATCAAGAGTCGACTGTATATGACATTTGGTTCTGTGAAATGCTTCGACTATGATGATCTGCTAAAGTAATATAATAGTCCTGTAAGTCATTGGGATTTGTAGTCCTTGTAAGTCATTTGGGATGCATAATTTCCGATGAATGTTATAACTAATTATATTAACTAATCATATCTTGGATAAAAGCCTTATGGAAGTTAATTGTTTAATAAAATATTTTGCATTAATAAAAAAATTTATAAATAAAAAGAGTTTATAAGTCCCTTAAATATCAAATCTAGCAAAATGTTACACATATACTTTCTATATAAAAACTGAAGTACCATTGCAGCATATAACGTTTTCTTATCTCTGTTGTACTGTGCCTGACTTGTGTGAGGAGTTGGATAGATATTTCAGGAATTCACATTAAGAAATGTATACACAATAATGAGCAAGAAATGCTCGTAGTGTGGAGTATACTTTAAATTATATTGAGAAGGACGAAAGGAGTCAGACAACATAACAGATGAAGAAGGTGGTAGTTTTTTTTTTTTTGTTCCTGCTGATAACTAATAGAGAATGTAAAAAATGTATTGGTTTTTCTTTTCTTATTTAAACACAAGAAGATTAATATTTTTTGTTAAGCTTTTTTTATATTCTATTTATCACCTTTTTGCAGCACTTTATTTCTCGATATTTTACTTTAAATTGAATTTCAAAATCTACATTAATTGCACACTTTAATTGACTTGTTTACGCAGTTTACAATTTATTTAAATTTTATATTATACGATTTTATTGATTTATTTATTAAATAATTAATATTTTTGTAGCAGTCATTATGATTTTCGTTTTCCAATTACCGTTTTATATTTTCTATTGTCCTTTTTACTATTTTAACACGTATAGTTCGCGTTTTTTACAACTTTTTACTACAATATACTACGACAAAATATATACACACACAAACAAGCGCCACACATACTATACACATACACAGAGTTGTTGGTAACTTCAATTCTATTAAATGTTCTGTTATTTTACTACGTGTCCTGTACCTTGCTAGGAGCACTTGAGTATTTGTGTGTGTGTGTGTGTGTTATATATTCTCTTTTCCTTATGCTCTCTATTTATATTTGTATATGTAAAATATACTTGATGCTCTTATTTTTAATTTTTTGTGATAGATGCCGTTCAACATTCACTAACCGACCCGACGCATTCGGCAAAACTTTTTGTATTAAAAGCATTCTATGCTGTTGACAAAAAATGGAGCAAGGCTTCCAATTATTCAAAAAACAGGAGCAATACATATACAGTAGCACTGACTGGCAGCATTTGTAAAACAGAGCACAACTCAAAAGCTCCCGATTTTTTCTTATTGTCGTGCTTGTTGTAGTAATATATATATGTACATATGTATATATTAATAAAATTGTTGCTGCTCTTTGCTGGTATTTCTGTATTGTTAAAATGAAAAGGAAGGAAAAGCGAAAAAAAAAATTCCAAACACTTGCACGCAGAGTTGTTGGTTTTTGTGAGAACTGTATGTTGTTCTCTTATTGTTGCTAAATGACTTAAAGCAAAGTGTGCAGTCGGAGTTGTCGATTTCTGAGTAATTATTCAATCGAAAATAATATTAAATATTTATTGTGGTCAATTGCTCATAAAAAATAATTGTTTTATATAATTAAGGTATAACTTGATCAAGAAACTAGTTGAGTATTTTAATGCCTATAAATTCTAAATAAAAGTTCTAAGAACTCATGGCACACGTTCTAAAATTAAATTCAATGTAAAGACATTTCATAAACTGAAGCCCTAATTTACAAAAAATTTTTTCTGATTTATAAAAGTCGAATACAACGGAGTTTTAAGCAAAAAAAATAATTTGTTAAGCCTCTTACGAGTCAATTTTTTTCTTATAACTTGACTGTAAAAATTCTTTAATATATCTGTAACAATTTAAATGGAAAACCACATAATAAGTGGTGACAAACACAATACACATTAGCACTGATGATGAAAGAGTTGCGTCTTTCGAAAACAGCTGTTCTGCTCTGCTGCGTAAGTTGAATAACAAAAAACTGACGTTGACTTTCCTTTGTGACTTGGAATATTTATCATGTCTTTCTGAGATTTAAATTAAAATTTCGAACAATTAGCCTATAGAATCTTAATTCAATTTAATATAAAATTCCTAAACGTTTTTAAAACTGACTACAATATAGGCAATTTGGAGAAATGTTTATTTTTTAAATGCTACAAATACAATTAAATATTATAACATAATTTAATTCACTAACAATAGCAACAAAGACCTTTACACGTTACCGTGCATCAGATCAGAGTGTGAAGCGGAAATCGAATACAACTTCCAAAATCAGTTGTAGAGATCAACAACCACAAACAGAAAAATTTTGTGCACCAACAAATAACGTTTTATTTTTTCAAAATCAGTTACTTTATAATTAATTTTGAATAAAATAAGTGTTTGTTGAGCAATGACCCAAGATATCGATCACTTGTCTGATATTTAAAACAAAAATAGTTTTTATATTTAGCTTTTGTTATAAATGTTATTTGTATGATCTTAAAAAAGCTTGCAATTTTATGATTCTTAACAATCGGCAGATACCGATTTTGCCAAAAAAAAATCATCTTTTCAGATGATGGTCATTTTGATCTTGGCGGGTATGTAAACAAGCAAAATTGTCGCATTTGGGGCACAGAAAACCCGCACGCATACATTGAAAAGCCGACGCACCCAAAACGAGTCACTGTTTGGTGCGGATTTTGGTCCAGAGGCATAATTGGGCCATTTTTCTTCGAAGATAAGCAAGTAGTGGTCGTTACAGTCAATGGCGATCGTTATCAGGCCATGCAGCCATTTGAATGAAATTATTTTCCATTATTAACCGGAAGGATTGTACTTTCAATTAAAAAAAGAAATTTGAGAAAATATTCAGTAGTTTTTTTTATAGCATTTTCACAAAAAATGTTATTTAGCGGACCCTATATATATATATATATATATATATATATATATATATATATATATATATATATATATACATATATATATATGTATATTACACGTCAACCTGTGTCATTATTGTAGCGCTTTAAAAATTACACAAAATTTTGAAAATTAAATACATCAACACAATAATCATTTTTTTAACACAAAAATCTACTTAAAAGCTTTAAAATTTTTTGTTTTGTTTTACATAAAAAGTCACTTAAACCCCACTTGGCTCTCAAAAAAAAAAAATTAAATATTACAAGCAAATGTTATAACTAATAGACATGTGTGTAAATATATATTGTATTAGGGAATGAACATTATTTACATGTCCATATTATACAATAGACTTTTTGTAATAACCAATTTCTAAAAGAAGATGTTTTGATTATCCTGAAAATAACAGTTTTATTGTCTCAACAAGAAATCAAAGAAGATTTTGATCATCCCTAAAGCATGCTACACATATGAACAAGTTTTGTGTAGTGTATGTATGAGTGATTCATAGTATGAGTGGGTTTTCCTTTTAATGTATTAGCGAGTGTGCGTGTTTTATATCAAAGAACACGAAAACCAGTGTGACCATATTAGCTGCTTTTGAGCTAAATTTAGCTTCTAAGTTATTTATTTAAGCTCTTACCTTTTTATAGTCACTTTACACAATTCGTTTGGTATATTTTAGAACTTTCTCGTAGTAAATAGTGGGCTGAATATTTTCGCCAGAAAATTAATTTTAATTTTTAATTAACTTTATTTGGCTAAATACTACTCAACACAATTTTTAGAATATAAAAAGTGTAAATTCTAAGAATATTTTAGAGAAGACTGGTGAATTGGAAATTAGATAACGTTGCTATTTCAGGGAAACACCATGACAAAAACGTAATTCCTGTAGGTGGTGAAATCAAAAGTCAACTTAGGAATTTTATATTAAAATTTTTAAGCACGAAAATCCAATAAACAACCCCCTTTTCAAAGAATCGCCTTCTTGTGTGAGTGAAATTTTGATTTTCACAAGGTCGACAATATTCTTTCTTTTGTATAATTATATTTAGTTGATAAAAAAATCTGAATTTTGTAAATTGTTTTTGTTTCAAATGTAATTGCACTAAAAGAGGAATTCTTCTAACATCGTGAACTATTTATTTATTTAATTTTTTTTGTGCAAATAAAAATATGGCAACCGCCAATATATTTATTTATATATATATATATATATATATATATATATATATATATATATATATACATATATATATATATATATATATATATATATATTTCATTTATAGGTTTAAAAATTTAGCAAACAAAAAACAAATACAATTACTTTTATATTTGTTTTTATTTTGTGGCTCTTTATACCTACATTTGGATATATGTATGTATGTATGCATTTATGTATTTGTATAGTGCGCTATCAGGTAAGAAATTATTGATTGCATGTAACTCAACGTTTGTGTGCAAAAATTTTGCACTTCACCATTGCTGACTTCGGTTAGGAAAAGAATAATTAGATTAATAAAAATTATATGCATGCAAACATACACATGCGTACATACAAACGAATATACGCACATACTAACAAGAAAGGAGTTTTTAGAAGGATAGATATCGATCCTAAGAGCAATATATATGTACAAACTTTGCGAAAAGTAATATTGTTTGAACAGAAAAATGATATAAAAACAAAAATTTGTGAGTAAATTTTGTCCATAGATTTTTCGAGGTACATATAGTTGCCTTAAATGCAAAACGTCTTAACTATTATTATAACTTTATTTTTTTTTTTTGTAAATTGCTCTATATTTCATTTAAAAAAACACTACCATCGTATTTTCTTCATCGTCTGCACTAATAAAAACATGTCAAAATGTTAGATAAGGCCTTTTACTTTTCAGGTAACGCTATATTTAATAGCTTTTAGATTTTCATATAAAGTCTTACATATATACTTTTGTAAAATCAAAGAAATTGTAAAAAATTTTGTGTGAAATATGCAATTAATTTGATATGACGACAATGACATACGGTAGTGTTCCAGCTTTTCTAAGAGGCTTGAGAACGTGTGAATGACGATTCTCATCATGGACTCACCTGCACATCAAGAATACCCAGTCATTAGTCCCATATGCCAGAGATATAAAATCAAAAGATAATTGTTGTTTGTGAGAGAACAAGTAAAAATATAAGCATATTGATTGCTTTTTATCAATTTTTGAAAGACCAGTTTATAAATAAAATTAAATTTTTCCTTGAAGCAATTACATTAAAACAATATAATATCCCAAACCAATAGATTAATTGCATTCAAAAGAACTGGCCCCTTAAACACCTCATTTAATTAATTACCCGTTTTTATAAAAAAAAAACTTCCTTTGACAATTTTGGTTGGTGGTAATTAAATATTTTCTTTGTCCCATATTGAACGTCATGCTTTTAAAAAGTTAACTCTGACCATATCCAGTTACTTTAAAAAGTTTTCGTTACACGTATAAGTGCCATACACATACCCACAATTTTCCTTGAGCCAAAAAAAAAATGAAGAAAGAAAATGATTGCTTTGTTTTTGAAGAAAACTTGCCACAAGTCAAAGCTAAAGACGTACATAGTTTTATAATGATTTAGTTTTTTACTAGTTCCCTAACTTTGTGGTCACAGGTGTACAGTGTCACACTAATGTTTACTATTTCTTACAATTACTTAAAAATAAACATTTTGTCCTTGCTCGAAATAATATTGCGAATATAAAAGCTTTAAGATGTATAGTTTTCTTATGACTTTTTTTTTGTCAAAACTCAATGCACTTAAACAAAATAAAATGCATCTTGCAAAGAGCATGTATACAAATAAGCGTAGTACAGAGGTGCCCTACAAAATACTTTTTTCTTGTTTCAATTTTAGCTCAGCATTCAGAAAAATGTACGAAGGAATATTTACTTCACACACAAACACATACACATTCTTGCATTCACAAAGAACATTTTAAAGTCAATGAAATATTTACACTCTTATTTTTTTCATGTTGTTGCTGATGATGAGTACACTTGCATTCATGCAAATACGAGCACATACGAGCATATGAGTACGTGTACGTGTACGTGTGCGTATGAGTGATATGAACTTAAAACATCAAGAACAGAAAACAGCTTCAATGCAATATAACAAACGGCACACATATAAAATATTGTTTTTTTTTTGTTTTTATTTCTGTCATGTTGTTTTCCCAAAATATGGGTCACTTTTAACAAAATTGACAAAAATGCCTGAAAAGAATATGTGATAAGTTAAAAACAACTACAACAACGTTTACATTAACAAAAAATAATTTCATATAAAGATATATATATGTGAACAAAATCAAATGTAATGATAAGAATGTTAATGGACTTGTATAAAAATTCTCTTTCATTTTCATCTTCAACCTACAAACACCATCGCTGCTACCCTTACACACACACATACTTACTTTGAAACACAAAATGCAATAACAACCTCTTATACCCACACTAAAACACTTATTCATATATTTTTAGGACACCTGAATGACAGCTTCTTTTAAACTTGGAAGTAAAGAATGAGCAAAACAAGAAACGAATGAAAAAAAAGTAAAATAAAAAGCAAGACAAACCGTAAAGTAAGTCGATGTACAAAACAAGCGAAAAGATTTATTCCAACTAATACTGTGACCGTATACACATAGTGTATATGTATTAGTGGCAAGATTGTGGGCTTGTATGTATAATAATTTAACGTTTTCTATAGCTGAAGGAAATTTTTATGCATAATTTTAATGTTTCTATTGACAAAAAAAGTAACTCTTATTAAACGAATTTCCATATAAGCGTTTGCAAATATTTCACAATTAATAGTATTCAGATAACGTAAATTTGTATATGTATGTGTGTTCATATATATAATATTAATAGCTAAACTAGGTGGTTAAGTAATTAATCAAGGCCGTGCCTTAACGTTCGAAATATTAACACAACATTAATTAAGCAATTAATATTTTTAAATATAAGGAAAATAGTTTGAATGTAAATTTTTTATTACAGTCCCATTTGGCAAAAATTTTTAACACAAATTTTTCAAAAATAAATAAAATATTTAAATTTTTTATATATATTTTTTTTCTCATGCGCATTGTTGTTTATAACCACTGGATAAGTGACTTAACTGAACTTAATAACAGGGGGGTTATTATGTAATACGATCTGAAAGAAAAGCTTTCGAAACTTCATGCTAAAAGCATGTATTATCGAATAATTTCTGTTTCGAGTCGAATTACATAATAATCTCGCCAGTTTTCAGTTATACGTGTTTTATTTATGCTTTTGATTATGTTCCTCATTTTTACTAAATTTTTTGTTTCGGTTCTAAGTAGTAAATCGAGACTAAAATCGAGAGTAGAGATTTATAGAATACGACTGTAGGTCTAATTTTAACCCTCCGATTAGTGACAGTTCTGAACTTCACGGCCGTGTGAAAAGGTCCCTACGGACCTTTTTTGTAAATCATGTTTTTTTCATATAAAAAATTTTTTTTTGATTTTTTTTTGTTTGTTTTTACTGTTTATAACTAAATTCTACATACAAAAATAATAGAATTAGAATTAGAATTTTTTGTTTTTATCATCATCCCTAATGTCTTTGAGTTTAGGTCTTTGTGTTCAGAACAAGTACATTATGTGTTGAAACAATAAAAAAATTATAATGATGCCCAAAAACATGCATTTATTAGTGAAATTCAGTACAAGGTCCATACGGACCTATTCACACGTCCGCGTACTATTCTCACTAAAACCTCAATAACTCCTAAAGTAATGATCCGATCGGCGTGATTTTTTTCCAAAAGATGCGCAACAATATACTCTTGGAATACAGAGTAACTTTGGGGAGGGTTGTAGTGGCCGAAGTAGGAGTAATTTCAGTTTGAAAAGGCAAAAAGGTCCCTAGGGACCTTCTCACTCAACGGAGGGTTAAAGTGGATTTAGCTTCTCATCGCCCTTTCCATGCATTATTCATATTGTTATTCAGAACTGGCATACAAATTCATAATATTTATACTCTAGTTACAGGGTTTGTCCATCAGACTGCTGTAAAAGAACACGAGAAAAGTTTTTGCTAATATTTTAAATAAAACTTGTCTTGCGCTTGCTGCTAATCAGTAAAGTTTTAATAGTTCAATATCATTACAATATTATGTGGGTGTATGAGTTAAATTTTTTCAGATACGTAGTTATTTCCGGTGTTTTTTTTTAGATACATGAAAGCTATTGATGTCGATAACTATGTTTCGACAGCTGAGGTGCTGTAGTACACGTTAGTGTCAGTTTGTAGCTATGCCGCAAGAAACTATGAATTTTTTATATGATGCTGTAAAAGGTTCTGTTAAGTTCATGTAAAAGATTCTGTTAAGTTCATATCATTTACAGACTTTTTTTAAATATTTTAAATTTTTTAAATTATGTATGAATTTTTATTAGTCGAACTTTCTTATGTAAATTGTTAATTTTATCAACGGGCTTAAGTTCGAATCTGCAAGACTGCAAACCATTTTTTATTATTTTATTAATAAATGAATTTGTTCAAATTTTATTTTATTAATTTATATTAAGATTGGAATATTAAGAATATTTTTCAACGTTTCAGCGTTCTTTGTTCAATTTTTCCACTAGGAACTTCTCATATTCAATTTCCGTTAAAATATTGATTAAATAGTTGATATTCCTACTAACTAGCACCACTTGCAAAAAGTGGAAAAATTTAACAAGGAACGCTGATGAGATGGCGTAGCGGCCTCGAAATCAGTACTGATCCGTTCTGCTGGTTTGATGATTATTGAAAAATATTCTTAATATTCCAATCTTAATATAAATTAATAAAATAGAATTTGAACAAATTCATTTATTAATAAAATAATAAAAAATGGTTTGCAGTCTTGCAGATTCGAACTTAAGCCCGTTGATAAAATTAACAATTTTAAATTTTGTAAAAAAAAATCTGTATCTGTATATATCTTTTTTACTTCACTGAGAATGATTTTAAAAAATCAAAATATTTTTAATTATTAATAAAAGTTCAAGATTTTGAATAAAATGTTTTTAAATTAAAATTAGCAGGGTTTTGTTTTTATATGTACTAAATATTTTACTTAAATGTCATGTTTAAGTAAAATATATTTTTTTTACTTAGAAATATATTATGAAATTTTGTATATCGTCGTGGTGAATGCAATAGGCTGTATGTAAAAAAAATGTAATTTGTTTTTATTGTAGCGTTGTAACAAAATTTGGGGCTCCTACAACTGCAATCTATCTTATGCCGTTCAGGTAATCAGAAGAGAGCTTTTGCACGCTATTGCAATATTGGTTACAACGCTATAGTAAAACCAAGTTCAATTTTTTTTTGACATACAGCCTATTGTATTCACCACGACGATATACAAGGCTTCATAATATATTTCAATGTAAAAAATATATATTTTACTTAAACATGACATTTAAATAAAATATTTAGTACATATAAAAGCAATTGTTTTGTTGCTTGGTGTAATCAATAAATAAACCAAAAATAGCATGACGTTACGTATTCGCACGTATGGATAAAATATACTCGTGCACTCGTGAAATAGCGGATAACATGCGCTGTACAATAAACAACAACTTCAAACAAGAGCAATGGAAAGGAAATAAGAGAAAAGTTTGACCAACGTTGACACTAACACTTCGACTCCAATTTCCTGTTCTAATTTTACTTTTTTTGAACATTATTAGTATTATTTAGCTATTATTTCAGAATCATTGAAATAATGCATTTTTATGTAACTGGATAATAAATTTCTAAAACAATTTTTTTTTTTAACATAATGACATTTTTTAAAACGAATGAAAAAAATCAGAGCTGGGGACTGTTCCACAAATTTTTTTTACTAGATTGAAATGATGGATAAAAATTCTGCTTTTTTCGAATACTAATATTTAAGGTTGTTTGTAAAACTATTAATCTACAGCGATGGATGAAATATTTCTTTTCTGGAATAGTGAAAAAAATTTTTATGAGGGGTTCTCACTATATGGAAAGCTTGACTGGTGTGAAAATCTTACATGGTGAATTATTTTGTATTATAAGATAAAGCTGCCAAAGCGGCAACTCCGAATTTGCTAAAACTATGTAAAGAGAGGGAATACATACGAGTATATATTTACATGCATACATACACATGCAAATAATTATCTTAAATACAATTCGACTCAGAGTTTTTAGTATGATTTTCGTCAATTTAATTTCTGTTGATATTTCTTTTTTATTGCCTCCCCAAATTAACTTGATTTTATACCCTTGATTATTTGTTATCATTTCATGGTTTGCTGAAATAATCATTCCACATTTCTGCTTCTAATACACGAACACATACGCCACATAGTTTAAGTGCTTTTCCAGCACGAAGTGATAAAAAAAGCGGAAGCTTTGGACTAATTATTGACATCCGGAGAGGAACGGTTTTATAAACTAAATTTGTCAAATGATTGCGAACCGAAATCGTATTTAAAACAATGTACGAACCTGACATCCGCAATTCGCCTTGTATATAAAAACTGACACACATACACATATATGTACATGCATATATTCTTGTGCGATATAAATAAATTAACGCATGTTTCGTATAGAACACAAACAGTATAAAAGTTAAAAGCTGAAATGAAACTAATTCTTGTTGTTGGTTGTGTTATGGATGTGTGTGTGGGGAATATATTTATACTTTTCGTTTGGTTTGAAGTGCTTTGTGTATTTATTCTGCTCTCAGTTTTGCATTTTCGTTGCATTGATGAATTGTAGTATTTTTTTTATATCCTGTTGGTGTCCCATTGAGATTTGGTAAACAAATGATCGTCTGTATTACTCGTAGTAAGTGGATTTAAGTAAAAGTAACGGTGTTAACAACTAATTAAATGTTAAAGGCTTCAGTCTGATTTCCTTTGGAAACATTAAATGAACAAGTTTACAGAAAAAATTTAACCTAAAAAGAATATATATTTATAAACTGGCTTTGTGGCACTGAATTCTTATATATGATATCATATATCATATCATTGTTCTGAATATATTTGTGAAGTTCATCAGATAATATATTTAATAGGATTTAACTGCCACTTCTCTTTGTAAATAAAATTATTATAATCGCTTGAATATTTTTATTGAAATCGTAGCCCTTAAGTAATATTTAATAGTCGTAATAATTGGTAATATGATTACTTTTTTCTTAAAGGTGAAGGTAATAACTAAATAACGATTTCATTCAGTTTCTCACGATCACTAATTGATGGCGACTAAATGAAAAGTGATCGGAATTACTTGAAATGACAACCAAATCAACAAAAGAATAAAAAATATCTAATAATTTGGTTACTTTTAAAAATTACTTTTTACTTTTGAAAATATTCAGCAAAAATCAAAAGTAATCTTTGAAATTAATTTTGATTCCTTTATTATTATTTCATTGTAATTAAAAGTAATCAAGATTAATTTTCGATTATTAGTAATCGCTTTCAATTAGTTATCACAAGTAGTTTGAAAGAGAATTGTAAGGAGTTTCCAAATATGTAATTGACAACTTTGAATTTAATTTGTGTACGCAGTATTTCACTTATTATTTAATTGTTACTTTTCTTTTTTTTCAGTAACCTCAACATTTTCATCGTGTTAAAATACACGTTCTCCGATTGGGCTCTGGCTCAACGCAAAATCATCTTCAGTGATGATGATAATTTTTGGCTCAATGGGCTCGTCAAAATAAGCAAAATATGCGTTATTGGTCTGGTGAAAATCCACATGTGGTTAACGCACACTTTATCCACAAAAAAAAAATTGTTTGGTATGTCATCAGCATCCTTGGGAGATATTTTTTCGTCGACAATAATGACCGTCACGTTACTGTGAATGGCGATCGTTATCGGGTCATGATTACCGATTATTTTTCGCCCGAATTGGAAAACATGGACTTGGACGACAAGTGGTCGCTGCCACAAGCCACACAGAAGACGTTACAATTGATTTATTGATTTGCATTTTATTTAAAAATAACTGTTTGGTCCGGATTACATGACGGCGGCATCATTGAGCCATATTATTTTCGTCGACAATAATGATCGTCACGTTACTGCGATCATTATTGCGCCGATCATTTTTGTCCCGAATTGGAAAATATTAACCTGGACGACATGTAGTTTCCACAGGACAGTGACACACAGCATACGTTACAATAGATTTATTGGTTAGCGTTTTATTTAAAAAAAGTTGTCCTTATTGGAAAACCCCTTGTAATCGGTACAGTTGTTTTTAAAATGTTATATAATTGATTCCTAATCGTAACCGAAATTTTACAGCTCTAGGGTCAAATTACCGCACGCGATATCGTTCGAAATTTCAATGCAATTAAAATGGAAATTTCGATCAATATCGAATGCCGTAATTTGCCCTCTTATTAAAATAACAGCAACAACAAACAACGAAAATTGAGTTACTTTTTTTTCAAAATAAAATAAAAATTAACATTTTTATTTTATTTCCAAATCAGGCAGTAAATCCTTTCAATTACTCGTAGATTTGTAGTTTCAAAAAGCGAGCCCCTGGTCAACCATTAACATAAGCCCGAGATTTACGAAATTTTTAAATAACCAGTTCATAAACATTAGCTATTTTCTAAGAATTAGACCTTAAATGTCTACAAAATATGAAAAAAACTAATTAATAAATATTTTAAAATTGCGATAAAAACTAAATTAAAGTTCAGGTATTTCTATTCCTTTATTTAATTGCACATGGTGTAGCACAAAATAATGTATTTAATCCAAATTTCTATTTAATTTTATGAAACCAATTAGTTTTTATTCAAACATCTTGGCAAAACTTTTAAAACTAACGAAAGCGAAGAAAACAACAAACAAATGAAAACCTATTTAATATTAAAGAAAATTGTCAGTCTTATTAGTTTAATTAAATGTTAATATGGCTCTTGCATCGTACGTAAAGATATTTAAAATTTTCCAAATGAATAAAAACTATTTTCAAGTATTATTTAGGGAAAACTTCAGCTAAACAAACCACAAAAACACAATAACAACTAACAACAGCAGTAGCAGCAACAATAAAAATAAAGCCAAAAGGCGCATGTTTGACTTTAGAAAAACTTTTGCATCGCAGAGAAAAACTAAAGAAACAAAAAGGCATTAGAGAAATTAAGAACATAAAAATAACATGCGAGCAACATAAAACGTTTGCGTATTCTTATCTGCATTGAAGTGAACATCATTTTTGGGATGTTGGTTGTTGCTAATGCACACTTGGTTGCACAAAGCAACAACTGCAAGAACAATGTTAATAATGATGAAAATATTTGTACAACAACACTAAAAGTCAAAAATACTTACATATTTTCTAAGTTTTGTTCTTTTTTTTTAATACTCTGAAAGTTGTAGTTCTATTTGAGTTTGTTTGTTTGGTTGTTTGTCTGTCTGTATATATACTGCAAACATATTTTGTGGCGGAAAATCACAGAAATATGTTTAAATTAGTCGCGGTTGACATCTTCTTTGGACACTTGAAGCAATCCACACACAAACCATAGCCTGAAAACCGACATATTTTGGTTGAATTATACGACTGTAGTGAAATAATATTTCTTTCAAACCAGACTCGTTGTATAAACGAATTTGCATACAAAGTCAAGTCGGGCTTGGGAATTTGCAAAATTATTAAGCGACTGTCGTAGACGACTATATGAGAATTCTTGCAGAGCTGACGCTTGTTGTAGTTTTGTCGAAGTTCACATCGGAATCAGTATTGATTTAAAGTTTTTAGTGTTCATTTTTAATGAATATAATTAATTGAAAAAATATTTTTTGTATCCACAAGCGAACAAAATTTTTTAATTTAATATCCGAGACACATAGAAATCGTCATACGTTATGCGTCGCCTTTTTTAAGTAACATGAACGTACCGACGGAGAAGTTTGGCACAATAAGTACTTTGTTGACGGATATTAAATCAGTTGTTTGCTCTCGATTTTATTTTTTTTAACTAAAATTTATTTATTTTATAAAACTTATTATATATTATTTAATTTTTCCCGAACACGTAGTACAGAAAAATTAATCACAACAATATGAAAAATTTACTAAGTCTGCCCAAGTCTTCAACGTACGTCAAAAGTTGACGAACTTTCGTACCTTGCGTTGGCGCAGAAGTACTGCGTGTGACAACGTTCATAATAGAGCATGTATTTCAAGTCAATTGAAAAAGGCGACGTATAACGTTTGACACATTTTATGTGTCTGGGCCTTAAGATTGTTAGGCTAATTTTATGAAAATGTCTGATTGAATTCAAAAAGACCTAAACATTCCAAAGCACAAGGGAAAGTGAACATCAACTTTTCGAAAACAGCTGTTCCGCTGTGCTGTCTAAATTGGACGGTTAATTTCAATGTTTTCAAATTAAAAAAAACTGTTCTAAAGAAGCTACTCAAAGGAATAGCGAAGTATTGAATATAAAAATTGTAAAAAGTTGTTTATAAAAACAGTGACCTCACGCCCATTAGTAAAAGAATTCTAAACAGCAACGAAAAGGTTGAAAGATCAAGTTTAACTGCCTTATTCAGAAAAAATATATCTGTTTTATAAAGGGTTTATAAAACAAATTTTTTATGGAAATCTGTTTAATATACCTTTTTTAAGTCAAATATATTTGTTTTTTATGAATAAGACTTTAACCCCCTTATTCATAAAAATTATGAGAAGCTTATAAGAGTGTAATAGAGCAAATTTCATATGAAATTTTATTTTATTACGCTGTTGTTAGACTCTCATAATTTTTATGAATAAGGGCGTAAAAGTTTAAGCGTAAATTTTCTAAAAATTCTGAAAATATTAAGGAAAGGAGAGGAGAGGAGTGTTGCATATATACCTACGAACATTTGGTGTTGGTTTCAAAGAGAAAAAAAACAAGTAGGAACGTTATATTCGACTGGGTCGAATCTTAAATATCCTCCAAATATTTACCCTCATAATCATACTCCCTTATTCATAAAAATTATGAGAGCCTTATAAGAGTGTAATAGAGCAAATTTCATATGAAACTTTGTTTTATTACGCTGTTATTAGACTCTAATAATTTTTATGAATAAGGGGGATAAAATTTAAGATGGGTTTGAAATGTATTTTATTGAAAATATTCCATATAAAATTTTCTTAAAATAGATTTCAAGCACATTTTATTTTTTTTATAATATGTGGGTTAGTAAATAAATTCAAAATGGGGGACCTGATGGGTCAGAATTGCTTTAAGACCTTTCGGTGTAACATTTCACCCATTAAGGCAAAGGTGGGTGGGGGTAGCGCAAAGGAAGATCAGTGAAAACTCAGCACTTACACTATTTTTGTATATAATATCTTACGTCAACGCCCACTAAAGGAGGCGGGGTTAAAAAATTAATTTTTCTGATTTTCTGCCACCAAGTTCAACGCTTTGGATCTTCTCTGACTTAAAAATAAGTCATTTGCTTAACAAAATTACAAAAAAACTTTAAAAATATTGTTGTTTTTTAGAGGTTGGTTTCGTTCTTCTTAGGGTCACCTGTGCAATCCTTTTAAATTTATCTGTACCGAATTTCAAGGGTGTGGCTCTTTTCGTTTGGACTGAATCGTGATTTCCATAGACGGATGGACGGAAATGGCTAGATCGTCTTAGATTTCATCACTGATCAAGAATATATATATATATATATATATATATATATATATATACATATATATATATATATATATATATATATATATATATATATATATATATATATATACTTTATGGGGTCTTAGAGGGATATCTCGCAGCGTTACACACGGAAGACAAAGTGAATTTAGCCTTCAATTCTTTTTTGGAGTGTATAAAAATACATCAAGTTCAATTATGTTCATTGCAAAATATGTTGATCACATATCGGGTAAGAAAACGTCGTATTTTGAACTCAACATTAGTTGAGTTGCTGCCTTACTTTAATCCTAACAATAAGACTTTTTCCTTTTTTTTTA
The DNA here is from genome assembly GCA_951800035.1 of Linnaemya tessellans. Lineage (NCBI taxonomy): Eukaryota > Metazoa > Arthropoda > Insecta > Diptera > Tachinidae > Linnaemya > Linnaemya tessellans. Next base: position 159,221,921 of record OX637532.1, on the reverse strand, counting down.
TTGGGTGTTTTTTATTGAGGTATAGAACTTTAAGTTGGCATCACTTTTTTAACTGGCGGCCATTTTGTCAGCTATCAAGTGATTAATATTTAGTTTGGTTTGCCATTTCATCATGAACAGGTTGACAAAAGAACAACGCTTGCAAATCGTGCAAATTTATTTCGAAAGTAATGGTTCCATTACATCCACAAAAACTGACTGTTTGGTGTGCTCTATGGGCTGGTGGAGTCATTGGGCCATACTTCTTCCGAAATAATGCTGGAAAGTCAGTTACCGTTAATGGAGACCGGTATAGAGCCATGATAACCGACTATTTTGTTCCCGAATTGGATGGCATGAATGTGGATGAGTTGTGGTTCCAACAAGACGGCGCTACATGCCACACAGCGCACGTCACAATCGATTTATTGAAGGAAACATTCGATGAGCGCATAATTTCGCGGAATGGACCTGTCAATTGGCCACCAAGATCGTGTGATTTGACACCATTGGATTATTTTCTTTGGGGATATGTGAAGTCGCTCGTCTACGCCATTTAACCAGAAATGTTAGGGGACTTGGAAGCCAACATTCGTGGCGCTACTGCCAACATACGGCCACATATGCTCGAAAAAGTGGTTGAAAATTGAACCTGTAGAATTGGCTTTATTCGAGCCAGCCGCGGCGGCCACATGCCCGAAATCATATTTAAACATTAATGGCATAAAATTATCCTTCTAATAAAGCCAAATTGATGGACATTAAAACGATTTTTTTGTGTTTTATTTCAATTCGAAGTTCTATACCTTTAAAAAAACACCCTGTATAAAATGGTTTTTCCTTTCTAAACAAAAAATGTTACATGTGATTTGGCAACATCTTTAAATTCTTGTTTGAATTTTAAAAAATTTGGCATATATTACATAAACAAAAGAACGCCAGTCTGGCCATTAAACAATAAAGTTTATTCACAATAGCACAACCACAACAACCAACAACAAAAACAGCTGTTAATATGATGCTACACTCATGCCCTTTAATCAAAGTGAGTGCTGCATATTTAAAATGATTTTTCTTCTTAAGGGGAATATCATTAAAAAAGAATATCTTGCTGTGTTAAAATATTTCATATATTTCAGAAGAGAATATAAAGATATGAAAAAGGCAGAATAAATGCAGCATATTACTCAGAAAAGAACATACTATTAGTTAATGCAAAGGTTATTAAAAATTTAAGTGAGGTTATAAAGAAAAAACTTTTGTAAGTCAGCTAAAATCCTGCTTCTAAAGGAGATAAAATTGTATAGTGGTCCTAGAAATATGAAGTTGAGTAAATTTATTAGGTAAAGAAATACTTAAAGATGCTTGTAGTTGTAGTGTAAGATTGACGTGGTGAAAATATTTATTTTTTTTAAATTGTGTATGAGGAATATCGTATAGAAGGGACTAAAAGAAACGACCAGGACCTCCAATCTTCCAAATGTATAAGAGTATTTATGTATAAAATTTTGTGAGTATATACGAACAGTTTGTGTGTGTGTGTTTGTGTGTGTCTATCATGGCAAACAGTTTTTGTACTTATTGGAAAAACATTCCATGTTGGATGCCATTGTGCCTAATGAAGTATCTGATGGTGATGATGACAACAATGATGATGATGCCACAGACTTTTGTACAATAGTTATTGTTAATGCTGTAGTAGTTGCTGTTGTTCTAGTACCACTGCTGAGTTTAGGCCTAAATGCTTAAATTTAGTTGTTGAATGACACTTAAACAAATAGGTATACATAAAAGTACGAGGTGAGTATACAAAGTCTGTTTTGTTCTATGTTGAAAGAAAAATCTTCTTTATCGGTCATATGAAAAGTTTGTCATTATAGCAGCTTTTTTTTAATCAATAAGTATCTTGAAATTGAAATTAATTTAATAATATTATAGTATTTGCTACGATACCAATCAACATGAGATTCAAGATCATAGATATTTTTTGAGAACCACCTTCACCATCAGGGGTGAGCGCTATTGGTGGGTGATTACCAACTTCTTAAGGCGTAAATTGGATTATCTGTACACCCTTCACATGCGGTTTCAAAAGGGCCGCTCTAAAGGCCACGCAGGGCATGCCATAATGGACATTTTGTACAATTTATGGGCATGGTCATCTCACGTGGAGGTTATGGGAACTGACCAACGACATCGTGCGGGTTTCTTAACTTGCACGTGTATGCAATTAAGCCACATGTCGCAGTGGTCATCAAATCCAACATCACCTATGCTATCGATTCAATTCAGGCTGATTTATAGGTCAAAGTCTTGAACCTCAGTTTGGTATTAAACCCATTGACCCTTCGCACTGTAAAAATGCTCATAGCGCTGTTCATATATAGAAATGAAATATTTTTGGATAAAAGAAAGCTTAAAAAATACAACTCTTTTAGTTTGTAAACTGTTTTGCTTTCTCTCACATAAAAAAAATATATTAAAAAACTACTAAAAATAATTTATTGTCCATAATCCTCTTAAAACAATTCACTTTTGCGATTGACATCATACATTTTTGATGAATAATTGTAGTTTCTACATGGGATATTTGCCTGCTTGCAACATACACTAAACACACTTACAAACACACAAACAATCATACATGCACATGCATGCATAGACAAGTCTTATCATTATTTATTATTTTTATTCGTATTTCTTCGTATTGCAACCTAAAAACAAACAAACAAACAAACAAAAAACAACTATTTGCTGTTGCTGTTGTTGTTGTTCTTTTTGTTGCTGCTGTTACCCCATATTTGTTTGTTTCTTTGTTTTCCTTCATTAGAAAGAAACTTTTTTGCCTAAAGTTTTCATCATAACCAAATATGTATGCACGAATGAATGTATGCATGAATGTATGTATGTGTGTATTATGCACTAATATGCATGTATTACAATAATTACAACAACGAAAACATCAAAAAATTTTAAACAGTTGTTATTTGTTATGTTGTTGCCAATATTATTGTAGCCCTTGTTGTAGCTGTTGTTGGTGTTGGCTTGCTGCACACACATGCATACAATTCTATCTGCATTTGCATTTGCATGTCTGTGTGTGTGTTTATGCTGGAATATTTTTCTAATAACAGGAGTAATAGGAGTGGTTAGAGCAGCAGAGTCTCAGTCGTCTAATGATGATTTATGAGAGTGTTTCTTTGCAAACAAGCATTTCGATAAACGTTCGTAGGCATTTCATAACAAATATAATTGCTGTTTTAGTTCTTAGTTTAGTTGCTGCTGTTGCTGAGGAATTTCCATTTATTAAAGTTTATGGCCTTAAATAATTGTGCAAATATTTCGAAGTTGGCAAAAGATTTTCATAATTAAAATTTACAAACGAAATATTAAACTACGAGGGCTTCTCTTCTACTTGGAAAAGTTAAGACGCACAAAATCAAACTGAAAAATATATAATTGCTAGAAATTTGTGTAAAATATTTCCCTGTACACTGTTTAAATAATATTATAAATTCAATGAATATTTTTAATTGGACTAAAGGTCGAACGTTTTCAGACTCCCTGAAAAAGAATACAGTTTGATTAAAGCTTAAATGCAGGAATAACTCATACCTACACATACACTCATATACATATACCTAAACTAATTAATTGCAATACACAAACACAGCATCACTAAGTTGAATTTAACGGAAATCATATAACGAACAGAAACCATTTAAATACAACACAACAACTGCGTTTCCGAATTTATTGTAATTAGACAAGTGAATCGAAAAGCAGCTAAACAGGTTTCTCTATTATAAAAGCTATTGTTGACTGAAGTAGTTAACACGAGGACTCGAATCCGTGCTCAGTCATGAATATTGTGTCGAATTCTTGTGATCAGCGTTGTTGCATGATTGTCTTAGTTGTTGTCGTCCTGTTTCAGTGACGAAGGCATGGCACTGGTCACTGAATGTAATTGCCGGCGACTGACTCTACTAAAGGAGCAGTGTGACAACACATTTCTTCGTCGGCCCTGTAACAAAAAATTAGCCAGCGAAGTGAAAGTTATATACAAAAAAAATCCTATCTTCTCAACTTTCATCTTTCTTCTCAATAATATCCCCTCCTTTCTAGTTTCGGTGCCATGCACTGCATATATAGGGGCCATCACCTGAGTGCTGGTCCGTAGAACAAAAGAAAAAAATCAAAGCAAGAACGTTATATTGGACCTGGTCGAATCTCGAATACCCTACACATATTTAATAAATAAAAACTTTTTGTAGGAGTCACCTTGGCCATAAAAAAGTCTTCTTATAGGGTCATTTAGGGAGAAAAGGTAGAGGGAGGGTATGGCAGCGGAAGACCAGGGAATCTCTTCGTCAAGCTTCGTCATAAAAACTTTAAAATTTAATTTTTAAGGAATGTAGGTTTAAATTATACAATTTGTCAAATATTTACAAATTATCCATGTAATTTTTTTGTTTATCAGGGAATGACCCTTACATATGCAATGCATATGCCGGACTTGAAAAGAGGGAATAGTATTGAGAGGAAAGATGAAGATAGATGAAAAGATTGAGAATATTTTATAGCTATTTGAACCCTTAACTTCGCCGGCTAATTTTTTTCCTATAGAGCCGACGAAGGAGGATGCTCTTCCTCTACTCTTTAGTACATGAAAGTATCAGTCGCTGCCAATTATGTTCAGTGACCAGTGCTATGCCATCATCATTGAAACAGGCGGCTGGCAAAAACTAACACAACCATGCACTAATGCTGATCAGAAGAATTCAACACAATATTTCATAACTCAACGCGGGGTAGAAATCAGAACCATCCGCTTCATAGTCTAGTGTTCTACTACTTTAGCACACAGCACCCAGAATAAATTACTTTAACGCCCACTGCGGGGCTCAGGGTCCGAAAATTTATTTTTTTTTTCCAACAAATTTGCTTCTTTGGATCTTCTTTGACATAAAAATATATCATTTGCTTAACAAAATTACAACAAAAAAAGTTTAAGAATTATATTGTTTTTTCTTGGTTGGTTTAGTACTTCTTAGGGCAACTTTTTCCCCTCTGGGCCGATTCAGCCCATTTACAAACTTAACCTGTACTATGGTTCAAAATTTATCTATAACAATATTCAAGGGTCTGGCTCTCTTCGTTTGGACTGTATCGTTGTTTCGGACGGATAGACGCACGGATGGGCATGGCCAGATCGTCTTAGATTTCATCACTGATCAAGAATATAGGTTTTTACTCCCAAATTAAAAATTTCTTAGATCAAATTAAAATTTTTTAAATTCAAACTAAATTTTTTTCAAAACAAATTAACATTTATTTCAAACAAATTAAATTATTTTTAAAATAAATTAAAATTTTTGTATATCAAAATCAACATTTGTCATGTTAAATTCACTTTTTTAATACAAAATTAAGTATTTTCATTTTCAAATTCAATTGTTTTTAAAGTTTGTTTAATTGTTGTTTAAAACTAAGTTGTTTTATTTAAAGTTTAAATATTTTTAAAATTAACTAAATTTTTATACATTAACTCGCTTTTTTTGACTTCAAACTGATTTGTTTTTTAAATTAACTTAATTTTTTATATATTTTGTTTTCTTTAATATTGTTAAAAAAAATACAACTGCCTGTCCCACTGGAATATCTTCCAATCCTGTACTGTTATACACAGTAAAAACTTTTTTTTTTTTTTTTTTTTTAGGAGTTGGACCAGCACTCAGGGGATGACCCCTATATATGCAATGCATTGCGCCCGAACTGAAAATAACTGAGGGGATAGTATTGAGAGGATAGATTAGGATAGATGAGAAGATATACAGTTGTTTTTGTAGCTATTTCAACCTTTTACTTCGCCTGCTAATTTTTGCTACAGGGGCCGACGAAGGTGGGTGAATTACATTTACTACCAAATCTAAAAAATAAGTTCATTCGAATGTAATGAAAAAAATTAAGTTAATTTATATTTTTATATTTATTCTATTAAATTTTAAAACTTAACTCAAATCTAGTTCATAGTAGTACTAATCGAAAAGTTTAAAAATTAAACTACGACCCATAGAAATACGTTAAATAAGAGCTTAATACACATAAATTATTTTTTATAAATAAGGCCTTTATTTTTTAAGCTTTTAATATTGAATTAAAAAACAAATGAATTTGTATTTTAATAATTTGAATTTGAAAAGAAAAACATTGAATTATAAATGAAGAAAATTTAATTTAAAAAGGAAAATGTTTAATTCGTGTTGAAAAGAATTCAAATTACTTCGAAAAAAAGTTAATTTGTTTTGAAAATAATATAATTTAATTTGAAAAAATAAATGAATTTTTTCTGAAAATGGGTTAATTTGAGAGTAAAAACCTATATATATATATATATATATATATATATATATATGTATATATATATATATATATATATATATATATATATATACTCTATAGGGTCTTAGAGGGATATTTCGCTGGGTTGCACACGAAATGACAAAGTGAATCTACCCACCAATTCTTTTTTGCAGGATATAAATAAAAACTCAATTACGGCCGTTATTACAACTTCATGTTAGTTAAAAGTAGGATTTTGTGTGATCTATTGTTACATATTCACCTAGACATAAAGTGAACGACAGATTGAAAGCAGTTTCGGATTTAAGGTTTCCCAAAACATTTATTTTGTATTTAAGAATAAGCAAATAATGGACACAGAAAATATCTTAAAATTTTTAAGAATATTAAACTTGAAAAGTGATATGTATTTATAATTTTTCACGATCTACAAACGAATCATAGCATTTTAATACAAGAAAAAGAATGTGTTTTAGATGTCACTTAAGGCACTTTGGCAATACGGTGTCGATATGCATAGATAATGTATATTCTACGCACATGTCTTATGTACAAGTGTATGTCGGCAATGGCAAAATGCTGGCCTTTTTATTTGCCTAATTGTGCGTGTGTGTACACAAGAATCTATTTATTAATGGTATTACTAGAATATTCATTTCCCCAGTCACTTGAAAACTTTTTACTATAATTGATATCATATGGAGGACATTATACACTAGTACTTAACGTTCCTTTGGCGTCTTGTTCATTTTTTTCTTCTTACGGTAAATAAATAGTTAATAAGTTAATTGTATGTTATTGACATGGTCATGATAATAAAAATTTTAATGCCACATAAAAGTAGCGGCATGTTTTCTATCGCAATTTTTTATTTTTCCTTTCCATTTTCATTTTTATCCTGTCTTCTTTATAAATGTTCATATTTAAATAAAAAAAATGTTCATGTCAGCACTCGGCGCGACACCAGAACAACATGAAACAACTTGTAAATGGTTGGTTGTCCTTAAAAAGAAAGTTCAATTTGCTTGGCAAGTACGGGAATGAATAAGAACTCGTTATAATTCAATTTATAGTAAAAAGTACAAGTAAGTTGTAATAAAAGTTGTGTATATTTTGTAGTGCGAGTAAAGGAAAGTGTACTTAATTAATATTGTTTTGATTGTCAAATGGTATTCTTACCTTTCTTCGTCCACAACAAAGCATTCTTCGCGCACGCGAATGTCCTGTAGCTGCTTTCAATCGAGTAAACTTCTTCTTCCACTGCATTTAGTGGTGTTGGTAACGTGATGACGACGACAACACGGCGTAATTGTGGCACGTATTTATTAAACACAATAACAGCTGCATTTAATAACAATTACACGAACTGAAGTGATTGCACAATTTCGGTTTGTATCCTTTCCGTTTTTGTATTTGGCTAAATCCTATTTCTACTTTTCAAAATGGGACTGACTGCTTCATTTAAGTTTAATCATGACACACAAAAAACAGCAACGATTTCTTTTGTCAGTCAGTTTTTATATTTATTTCTTTATTTATTTATTTCCTTTTATTTATTTCTTTTTGTTGTTGTTGCAGTTGTCGAATATCGTTGTTGCTGATGATGGAATAGAAACAACAATAGCGTTGTTGTTGATAACGTATATTATCTATGTAAGGAGTTTGTATGTATGTATATGATGGCGACAACAAATGTGACAAGGACGACGGCAACGACGTCAATGGTGTGTGTTTTGTATGCGCTTAATTAATATTGTGCATTGTCATAGAAAAAAGAGTGATGAGCATTATCAATGATTACACATGATTATGACTCATATTTTGGGAGTTTGCTCCTCCCGTTTTAGAAATCTGTATTTTCTTATTAAACAAAGTGGTCCATTGATTCGTTGTTAACATCACGTTGATTTTGAAGAATCTGTAAAAAGGAAAACAATGAAATAAATTAAAAAATATTAAAAATTTTCTACTTTAAGTAATGGATTTTTTTACTATTATTTCAAAAGCATTATAATTAGATAATTTTTTTCTTGGACCAGCACACGCTACACATGTGTTGCATTGTACTAAAACTAAGAAAATTAATTATGGAAACCATAGAAAAACAATCTATTAGGACTTTTGTTACGCATTAATTTGCTTAAGTGGACTGTTTTTGAAGTTTGTGCTTTAGATACAGCATACAAAAAAATATTAGATGTGGCTAACGCACAGACTATGAAGCCAAGCACAGTGGCGGGCGGCCAAGCCGCTTGCGTCAGCCGCTGCATGATAAAGTGGATTTGATTTGAAAATAGGTCGTTTTGATTTTGAAATCATAAAACCACGAATTTGTTTGATTGTTGAAATCCTGTACAAAGTAAATTTCCAAAGTATTTGGGGCACAGATGCCGACGGGCTGACTTAGACTATACATCGGCGATGTTATTAACCCTTTTTCTCTTCCGTTACTGTGACTGACTGTACACGACCTATGCCTTCACATAGGAAGTAGCACGGAATATTCCTGAGAAGAACTATAAATCTATACAGTTATCTGAAACGTTGAAATTAGCTAGTGCGAGTGAAACGCAAAACTCTCGAAAGAGAATAAACGATCAGTGGCCTGGCTGCACTTAAAAAATAATTGCCAACGAGGCTTGATGTTGACTAACTCAGAGCTTCTTTGCGACTGACAACGAATTTATTTTCAAGACTTATGGTAGGAACACAACTGGGACGAACGACGAATTTCGTTCAGTACGACGAATTCGTTGGTAAAAATTCGCTCTATAAATTCGTCGTATGAAACACAATAACGACGAATAAATTGAAATAATGAACAAAAGAAATGTAAATTTTGTTAAAAATCTTTGTAATCCTCTGATGCTAAATTCTTTAGACATTCAATAATTAGCGCGGTGGTGTCCATTTTTTTCCAGAACAAATTCCTTTTTGTAATTATTTTCTGTAAATAAATTATTTTTTTCATTTAACAGCTGATGGGGTGACCAAATGAAAAAGTAGGAAATAGGAAGAAAGAATATTTTATAAAAAACGTTCAAAATTAATAAAAAGTCGGCCGAATGATAAATTTTTGTGAATTGGTGAATGCATTTTTAGTATATACTGAAAATTTTCCTTCTAGATGCAACAATACAGTAGTGAAATATGTTTTTCCACAAAAAACCAGTTTGAGTATATGAAACCTGGGCACCTCATATCGATTTGTTCGTAGCTCGCTGACGAAGCAATTAGAAATAAGTCTATTTCAACTTTCGCTGAGTATGACGAATTTCGACCAACGCCACGATTGTGTGCATTTTCATATACACCAATGTGTTTTATTTTTGGCGACGAATATTCGCGACCAAAAATTCGTCGTTCGTCGCAGTTGTGTTCCTAGCATTAATTGAACCAAAAAATGGCATTCAGTTTGAATTGATAGCACTTAGTCTTATAAATGAAACTGACATCTTCAGTTACGTTACAGAGTTGTATTCCTTTTGGAAATATTTGGTTTTTGGTTGTTTAGAAAATGTAAGAAAAAAATATTTCTGGGGTATGAAATAATTTTTAATATCATTATATTAATAATTATTTTATTTCTAATAATTTCTTTGCTTTCTGAGGAAAAGAAATATGTATGGTATGGCTGAGTAGGTGAATAGTTTAATTGGCGTGTGAATTTTTTCAAGCTTGTGGTAAACCTGATTTCAATTCAAGACATATTTTTATATGAGTCGTAAAGAATCTGGCTAGCTGATCTATTATCGACTTCCGCTGACCTTGAAACGCCGCCAGGAATTTTTTCCTTCGCTCGGCGCTGTGCTATGCTACGAAGCCGAAGGTAATAAGTTCGATCCAGCTTACAGTCATGAATACGGTCTGCACTAAGTCCTCTTTCACACACATCATTTATACTTGATCAGTTTTTCTTCAATTTTCTTTCGAACCTGTATTTACGTTCACACACGAAACGTCATGGCAAGTTTTTCTTCATTGCTGAACATTCATTTAATATATTACGAATGATAAAACAAAAGAAAACATAAAAACTCATGCTCTTCACCGCTCTCTTCTAAAAGATCAAGACTTGACGAGTCAAACCTGATGTGTGTGAAAGGGGTCTAATTGATGGTTGTGTTAATTGTTTTCAGTTCATTTAAATGACATAGATCATTAAACAGTTAACAATACCAAATGACACTATCATGTACTAAAGAGCGCATTCGCGCAGCACCTCCCCTTCACCGGAATTGTAGCAAAAGAACGTAGACGAAGTTATATAAGAACAAATTTGACATTTACTACGCTTTCTCTTCATCTTTTCTCTCCTTTCCTCACAATAGTTCGCATTTGGTGCATGGAACAAAAAATCCTATTGAAAAACGGCCTTCAACGCGACTTTTAACCCGTGGTTTTTAAGTGGTACCAAAATGGTTTCTTTGCAATGATTTTTATATTGTCAAGAAATTCGTTTTTACTTCAATTCATTTCGTATGGAAAGAAAGTTTATAAAAAGTTTTGTGTATCTTCAATTCGTGACTGAAATAAAGCAATTTTATTAGTGCTTTTTGTTTGTTATGTGGTCAAGAATGTCTATATGCCTGCATTTCATTGGTTCTTGCACCAAATCATCAGTACAGTATAACCTAAATGCGAAATAACAAAACCTCGTACATAAAATCCCACATAACAAACAAAAACCACTGATTCAATTGAGAAAATATGTCGAATAAAAGATTTTACTAAAGCAATTTTATTTCATGAAATATTTAAAAAACAAGGGTTTTATTACCTCCTGCCACAAATCCATAGGAACAAAAAATACACACACTAATTCATTCCTTTGAAATATTTGAAAATTAAAAAAATTAATTTCAATATTTTTCACTGACCCTCGTATATATCACTGATCACAGACTTATGGCAGATTTTTTTAAGAAAATCGTATTTTTGATAATATATAAATAAACATTACAAATTGACCACAAAGTATCATAAATCAAAAAAAAAAATATTTATACAATTAAACCCAAATAATATATTCTCTCATTTAGCCTTCTTTTGTAGTTTTGGTGTAAACCATAATTATGGCTTACAGCATTTCTACACAGATTTATCAATTGGCGTTCATAGTACGTGGATACGAGTGTGTTAGTTTATAGAAATGTATGATTATTGTCCTACTGGTTGTTAAAATATGCTATACGATATTTTACATTATTATACACTATCAGTGTTCGGAAGACATTATTTCCATTACGCCTGAGTTGAGATTCATTTGTTGGCAAGGGTTAATGGCGCCTAGGATAATAATAAATGTTAGTCCTATTCAATTGTTGTTGCTGTTGCTTTTGTCGCTGTCCTTGTTTGTTATAAAGTCTAACCATATGGATATTATGAGGATTGTGTCATCATGCATTTCTTAGTCTTACATCTGTAATATTAATATTCACACATTTGTCTGCACATGTATTCACTTTACATTTACGTGTGTGACTGTGTATTTAACTCCTTTTTGGCAGTAGAGCAAATTTTATACTTTGATGCAAGATAATAAAAGAACAAGATTACAAAAAAAAAAAAAAGAAAACGACAACCGCATGACATAGAAGAGTCGCACAAAGGAGTTTAATTTTTTTGTTTTTCTTTTTTTTGGAATCATTTCAGACTTTGAACTGTTTTGAAAGGAGTAATTTTATGTACAGTTTGTGCGCACATTAAAAAAATTACTACATTTATTTTGCAAACAGGAAAAATTCCACGGGGAGAAATTTACAACTCCCTAGAACACGATCAAAATAATTATTCCACTGATTGCTAGAAAAATGCATATGAAAATTCTTATTTCCAGCAGGACCAGCACCTGCTTGCTACCGGCTATTAAAAGCGGAGTTGTTGGAATACTTTATGAAAAAAAAACACTTTCCTTCTCGTCTATTTTCACGTTCCACAAAATATTTACCAACTGATTTTTACTCTTCTGCACACTAACGGTGACAAGAAATTATTCTGCTGTATGAGATTATACCCCCAGCATTTGGTTTATAAGAACCGAGCTTAATTATTGAATCAACCAAATTTTAGTGTAACAGGAGTCACAATTTTCTTCGATCGTTAGCGAAAAAATAATTTTTTTTAATTAAGACCGGCATTTCAGTTGAACCGTTTAAATCCAATATTCAAGTCACCATTGAAGCCATACAACTAGATTTATTGGTAAAAAAGCATTTGATAGAGTGTGGCATGATGCACTTCTGTCAAAAGTGACTGCTTTTGGAGTCGGCGATGATTTCTCTCGGCTTATAGCGAGCTTCCTCAGAGACCACACTATACGAGTTGTTATAAATGGGGTCTCATCAAACGAGTAAAAGGTGAATTCAGGGGTACCGCAAGACTCTGTTCTATCTCCTACTCTCTTCCTCATCTATATATATATATATATATATATATATATATATTTGTGGGTGCTGTTGGCTGAAGTAGTAGAACACGAGACTATGAAGCGGAGGGTCGTGAGTTCGAGCCCGCACTGAGTCATGAAATATTGTGTTGAATTCTTCTGAACAGCATTAGTGCGTGGTTGTGTTAGTTGTTGCCAGCCTTTTTCAATGATGAAGGCATAGTCACTGGTCACTGAACATAATTGGCAGCGACTGACACTATCATGTACTAAAAAGCAGAGTAACAGCACCCACCTTCGTCGGCCCTGTAGCAAAAATTAGCCGGCGAAGTAAAAGGTTGAAATTGCTACAAAAAACTGTCTATCTTCTCATCTTTCCTAATCTGTCCCCTCAATACTATCCCCTCGTTTTCAGTTCCGGCGCAATGCATTGCATATATAGGGGTCAACCCCTGAGTGCTGGTCCTACTCCTAAAAAAAAAAAAAAATTACTTTCTATGTCAAACTTCAAACCCTATCTACTCTTTAGCGGATGATAGCAGCATTAACCATTCTTTTTCGTTCACCAGCCGGCCAAGCCTGGAGGAGATTGACGCCAGAAGACAAAGAATGAATGAGTCGCTTACAAGTGATCTCAGGTCAATCTCTGAATGAGGCCCCGCGAACTGGGGTAACTTTAATCCTCTTAAGACGTAGTGCTGTGTGTTACGCATAAGCGGCTGGTAGAAGGTTCTGCGCCATCCGTGTGTATGGATGGTATAGGTAGATATTGAGGATTCAGAAGCTCTTGATATTCTTGGTATGAAAATACAGTACGACGTTTGATGGACTGATCACATCTTTCATATTTCAAAAGAAGCATTCAAGTGCCTCGGCTTTTTAAGACGCTGTAAGACATACTTCACCCCAACTGATTCCTCACTATATAAACCACATACATCCGACCAAAAATGGAATACAACTCCCATGTATGGGGAGGTGCTTCAAAGTCTATTTTGAAGTTGCTCGAACGAGTACAAGAAGGAGCGAAGAAGCTCATCGGTGACAGTAGGGTAGCCATCTTTATTGACTCACTGGAGCGTCGACGAAACGTGGGTTGTGTTTAACTGTTCTACCGATACTACAACAGAATGTGTTCTGGTGAAATAAGGGAGGTTGTGCCCGAAAACCGTCTATTGTTACGAGCTACCCGCTCCTCACATAGAGCGCATCCTTTTGTTATAAACCGCACCACGCATTACAGAGAGAACTCGTTCTTTGGCCTAACGGTTAGTATGTGGAACAAGCTTCCAGCGGAGTTCTTTCCTGGAATTTTTTAGCTGGGGTGGTTACTACTCTTTCTCTCTCTATCGTCCTTACCATAACCAACTTTCCTAGTTCTGGCACAATGCATCGCATATGTAGGGGTCATCCCCTGAGTGCTGGTTCAAGAAAAAAAAATAACTTCCTTAGCTGCCGGAATTCAAACGTACACGCTGACTGGTTTGCTAAATGTCGCAATATAATGAATTTTTTTTATAGAATTACTTTTAATTACTTAAAAAGTATAATCATTTTAGAATATCTTGATATTTTTCCAAATGTTTTTAATAACGACCTCTAACTTTTAACTTATTTTGTATTAGTACGTTATTTATTATTAATATATAGGTGTTTACTCTCAAATTAACACATTTTCGGAACAAATTCAACTTTTTTCAAATTAAATTAAATTATTTTCAAAACAAATTAACATTTTTGCAAAGTAATTTGAATTCTTTTCAACACGAATTAAACATTTTCCTTTTTAAATTAAATTTTTTTCATTTATAATTCAATGTTTTTCTTTTCAAATTCAAATTATTAAAATACAAATTCATTTGTTTTTTAACTCAATATTAAAAGCTTCAAAAATAAAGGCCTTATTTATAAAAAATAATTTATGTGTATTAAGCTCTTATTTGACGTATTTCTATGGGTCGTAGTTTAATTTTTAAACTTTTAGATTAGTACCACTTTGAACTAGCTTTGAGTTAAGTTTTAAAATTTAATAGAATAAATATAAAAATATAAATTAATTTAATTTTTAAGGTTCCTTCCTTTTTTTAAATTTCATTACATTCGAATGAACTTATTTTTTAGATTTGGTAGTATATGTAATTCAAAAGTTTTTACTGTGTATAACAGTACAGGATTGGAAGATATCCCAGTGGGACAGGCAGTTGTATTTTTTTTAACAATATTAAAGAAAACAAAATATATAAAAAATTAAGTTAATTTAAAAAACAAATCAGTTTGAAGTCAAAAAAAAACGAGTTAATGTATAAAAATTTAGTTAATTTTAAAAATATTTAAACTTTAAATAAAACAACTTAGTTTTAAACAACAATTAAACAAACTTTAAAAACAATTGAATTTGAAAATGAAAATACTTAATTTGAAATTAAAAAAAGTGAATTTAAAATTTTAATTTATTTTAAAAATAATTTAATTTGTTTTGAAAAAAATTTAGTGTGAATTTAAAAAATTTTAATTTGATCTAAAAAATTTTTAATTTGGGAGTAAAAACCTATATTTATTTATTACTAATTATTATTATTATTATTTTTAACTCGGGCCAGCACTCAGAGGATGTGCCCTATATATTAAGTGCATCGGAACTAGAAAGGAGGGGATAGTGTTGAGAGGACAGATGAAAAAAGTTGAGAAGATTGCAAACTTTTTGTAGCTATTAGAACCTTTTTACTTCGCCGGCTAATATTTAGCTACAAGGCCGACGAAGGAGAGTGCTGGTCCTCTTCTCTTTAATACAGTCGCTGCCAATTATGTTTTGTGACCAGTGCTATGCCTTCATCCTTGAAACAGGCTGACAACAACTAAGACAAGAGTGCACTAGTGCTGATCCAAAGAAGTCGACCCAAAATTCATGATGGAGCGCAAGATTGAACTCAGGACCTTCCGCTTTATAGTCTCGTGTTAACTACTACAGCCAACAGCACCCTAATTATTATTTATTTTTACTTATTTTGTATTATAACTTATTTTGACACAGATTTGATTTTGAAGAAGAAAATTATTAAAAAATTAAGCATATGATTGTTTTCCATGTTTTTTTATCCTCTTATGTTGCATCATAGGGAAATTGGGTTTGGATAATTATTACACTGCTTTTGTGTATATGTTTATTTGCATTTAGAAAATATTATTATTAACCACAAATATAAAATTCTCGAAATACAATAACCCAGTTAAAACTCTGGTAAACTTTTATCATCACTCTTACAGAGCAACAACAACCACCAGCAGAATATTATATTACAAAAAAAAAACAATTTGCATGCTTTCCGGCTAAATCACTTTAATTCTTTCATCTAAACACCATCTAATCCTGCATAGCATCAGTGTTAGTGTAATAGTCAAAAGTTTTAGAGCTGCGTAACAACATTTACTAATGCGTTGGCAGGAATTTCCATAATAATGCAAGTATTTCTAAATTGCTTTAATGTACATTGAGTCTGGGCGACATCAAGAACATTGCGAAATGAAATTTATCTTTTATGATTCGGATCTGGAAGAAATAAAAACAAAAAAACAAAAAAGAATAATGGTTGAAAAATTCTTCCGGCGACGTAAAGAATGCATTGATGTATTTAAGGGTAAAAAATAAGTTTAAATATTCAGACACTGTGTCAAGTGTGAGTGTGTGTGTGCGCGTATGTCATGTGAATTAAGTTTAAAACAAAGTATGCGTGAGCGTGTCATACATAAAGGAATTTCATTTTCAAACATACTTTAGGGGATGCCAGACGGCGAAATACACATACTTGCATACAATCGCCGCACGATACGCACGTTTGTATGCTGTATGCGTTTTATTAAAACTGACTTCAGGGTGGTTAATTCTGATTGAAGTTAAACGCGCCAACGAGTACAAAATATATAATCGAATATGAGAATAATTACAATATTTCGTTCTGGCAAATTTTAGAGTGTGATTTCATTTCACATATATGGAAAACAAATAGTGTCAATAAAACTCAATAGTGTTTATCTTTTTATCGTTAATAAAACTTCAAAGGAATATAACGGAGATTTAATAAAACTTATCTTAATGAAAAGGAATGTAAACGTTATTTCGTTTTATGTCTCAACACTAGTGTAAAGCTCTTTAATTTAAGGAGAATAATTGAATTTTACGATGCATCATTGATAATTTTATGCTTCATCTTAAAGATTTTATTTTCGTATAAAATATTCATCTTAAAGGAGTTTTCTTTTATTTTTATAGGACACCAGCAGCTTAATAATATAGTTTTCGTCATAAAATGCATCTGATGCAAACGGGAAATATTTAGGTTGACTTTTTTATATCACACATGCACACATACATAAATATGTAGTACATCTTCTTACTCCTGGTATTTATTTCATAAATCTATTCGGAATCCCAATACTAAAACTGTCACGAAATTGTAATAAAAATGAATTTATGATGTCACAGCTACGGATCATTTGCGTGCGCTTACGTCACGAAAAAAAAATAATAATAATAATAAGGGAGAGTGATAGTAAAAGGAAGTACATATCAGATTTTTTAAATTAACTTTTTAGATTAGAAAATGGTACGCGCACCTTAAGAAAGTTGTTCTTGTCAAATATATTTTACGAGATTACTTCGTTTTCTAATGTGCGATTATTTAAATGTCAATTGCACTGGGTGCTCACACCCATGTTATGTTGATGCAAGCGAAGTAGCTTTTATTGTGAGTTTGTAAATGTTTTTCTTTATAATTTTTGCCGTATTCCGTTGTTTATTATTTGGACCGTAAGCTTGTAATTTTTCTTTGTTCTAGCTTAATCTTATTATGGCGAGTTGGTTTGCAATGAAGATGACTACTCACTTTTTAATAGACAGATACACTGAAAATAAATATTTTTTGTGTCGTGCTAAAATCATATATTTGATATAGCGTCCGTGTTGAGGCAGCTGTTGGCTGAAGTAGTAAATGATCAAATGATACCGCAACTAGTCAGGAATATAGGATCGAATTTGTTTGAACTGCAGTAGGATGTTGTTGTGTTAATTGTTGTCTGCTGTTGTATTCATTGCTGTAATAGATAGCACTAGTCGCTGAACAGTACCGACTGTAAAAGGAGTAACAACATTAAATTAAAACTGAACAATAACGACAGCGAATTGACGATTTTGTGTACTGAAAAGTGCCCTCATTTGCAGATACTGCTGTGTAAAATTCTTCGTCTAAGGTTGCTATTGGCTGAAGTAGTTAACACGACAACACGGTCCTGAGTTCAACTCCGCGTTCAGTCATGAATATTGTGTCGAATTCTTTTCATCACCACTAGTGCATGTTTGTGTTAGTTGTTGTCATCCTGTTTCAGTGATGATGGCATATCACTGGCCACTGAACATAATTGGCAGCGACTGACACTTTCATGAACTAAAAACCAGAGTAAGAGCAGACTCTTTGGTCGGTCCTGTAGCAAAAAATTAGCCGGCGAAGTAAAAGATTCAAATAGCTACAAAAATGTCTATCTTGTCATCTTTCTTCATCTCTCCCCTCAATACGATGCCCCACTTTTCATAGTGCCGGCATTCATGCAATGCATTCGATCCTAGTTAAAAAATAAAAATGGTGTACTTCCATATACCGACTTAGAGAAATTAAACTGCTGACTTCAGATATTTTCAAAGCATTTTACTCTCTGTTTTTGTCGGGCTGCTGTTTTAGGTGGGTGCTGTTGGGTGACTGTGAAGCGGAGGGTCCTGAGTTCAACCCGGCGCTGAGTCATGAATATTGTGTCGAACGCCTCTGATCAGCATTAGTGCGTGGTTGTGTTAGTTGTTTCCAGCCAGTTTCAATGATGAAGACATAGCACTGGTCAATCGACATAAATGGAAGCGACTCGCAAGATCATGTACTAAAAGCAGAGTCTTGTAGCAAAAAATTAGCCGACGAAGTAAAAATTTTGAAACAGCTACAAAAAAAAACTTCTCTATCTTCTCATCTTTCATCTGTCCCTTCAATACTATCGCCTCCTTTTAAGTTCCGGCGCAATGTACTGCATATGTAGGAGTGATCTCCTGAGTCCTGGTCCAAGATAAAAAGAAAAAAGGATCTCTGAAGCCTGATCAAGCGAGATTAAGATTAATTCAGGGGCACCGCAAGGCTCCATTTTCTCCCTCTCTTTCCAGCTGCATCCCTCACTCTCCCTCTCTCTCTCTCTCTCTCTCTCTGTCTATATCTATCTATCTAACTATACTTTTCATTTTTCTGCCTACACTTTCGCAGATAGTCCCTGCATATTCCATTAATATGCACTTAATTATAGGCCGTCAGAGTCTGGGACTAGGACTAGGACTATGAGGCAGCATATGATCTAGTATAAAGTCCTTAGAGACATTATACAGATATCTAAATCAAGCGACCCCATTTAGACATTTAGATGGGTGTGACAAAGAAATCAGTTCCTCGATGTCTGATGAATGAATCACGTCTTGGAATACCCAAAAGACACATTCTTGGTCAGCGAAGTACATCTTGAAATAGCTACAAAAAAATTTGTCTCCTTTCTAGTTTCAACGGAATGGACTGCCGTGTAGGGGTCGTGCCTGGCTTTTTTTAAGAAGGTGTAAAATAAGCCTCACTTCATATGATCTCCTCACTATACATACCGCTTACATCCGATCGAAAATGAAATACAGCACCCATATATAGATCGGTGTTTTAAAAGGTATTTTGAATTTACTCGATCGTTTACAAGAGAGAGTTAAAAAGGCAGGATAACAAATTCTAACGAAGGTCTTCTGCATCAACGGAACGTCTTTCGAAATTCGGAAATAATTTTTTTGTTTGCACAGAATACGTTTTTCATTAAGAGCATATCCATTTGAGTTAATTGTGTAAATGAGTCGCAGTACTCATTACAGAGAGAATTCATCCTTTAGTTTAACAGTTACTGTGTTGAATAACCTACTTGCAAATATCTTCCCCGCCACTTACAATTTTAAGGGATTCAAATCAAATCACCAGAGACCCTATTTCCGCAATCTTTCTTCCTTAAAACAGCTTCTGCGCAAAGGGCTATTTAAAAATAAAAAGTAAAGTAAAAAATACGTCAATCCTGCCCGCTGTGCTTTTAAGACAGTAGCAAACGTAGTGTATGATCCTTTAACCTTTATTCTATAGTATTACATGAAAAACCACTGGATGGCACTTTTTCAAAAAATCGAAATCGAATGTCATAATGGAAAACTTTATATGTTTAGAAGAAAGCCAGTAAGTGAACTCAGAAATTGAATTTTCTCTACCAAAGAGATGGCTTTCGATTTCTTTTCCCACATCTACGATATACGAAACGGTTTTTAAGCCATGCATTAAACACATTCACGGCAGCAGGCTAAAGACTGCATGACTACAGAAATTTAATACATGTCTTTATATGAATATTTTCGCCGCTACACGGCAGGTTGCTGTCCGTGTTACTTTTCCCATATAAACACATGTATTATATTTCTGTAGGCATGTAGTTGGTAGCCTGCTGTCGTGAATGTGTTTAATGTATCAAACTTTATTAAAACTAAAGAGAATACCATTTCTAGAATTTTTTTTATGAGCTCTATTTTTTTCATAAAATGTACATATGAACACTTTTTCTGCGATTTAGTTTAAACATTTTTATACTTATTACCAATAAAATAATATTGAAAATAACCCACTTTATGGTGGAACTATTTGTCAATGTCACGTCAAGACAATAACAAAAGTACGACACTTACGTACTCCTTGTGGATAATGGCTAAATGCTTCCGACAGGCCGTGACTTCTCTCTAAGGACTTGAATAAAGCAAAAGACTGTTAGAAGTTGTTAATTGCTGAAGAAAAGGAGTACAGATGTGATCTATTTTTGACATTGTCTTGACGTTGCCAAATATTTGCAGAATAAGGGGAAATCAGTTTACTCGGTTAGCTGCTGAATCCAAAATTAACCTGTTAAACCAAAACCTCGGTTTATTAATCGTGAGAATAACCATTTAAAACAGAAAGCCGATAAAGTGATTAACATAAGTGTTACACAACCTCTAGCGTAAAACATCGATGCCAGTTTTATTTATAAACGAAATAATTTTTTTTAAAGTGTTGAGGGATTTTCCGCAAAATAGATTGACACACATAACGAATCTATTAATGGTACATAAATGATATTAAGAAGTTTGATATAAAATATTAATTTTATTCTCCCAGTCCTAATTTTGGAACTCGATTGTATGTCGTGCATCTGTTCTACTGTTTATATGCAGGTTTTTTCTTTAATTATAACCAAAAATTTCAACTTTTAAGTCCAGAGCAGTAAAATTAATAAGTGCTCGAATATTACTTTCAATTAAAATACATGCAGACAAAAACAAAAAATATTTCTACAAAAAATAAAATAAAATAACTATGCAAAATTATACTCACTTGTGGTCAATCTGGAATATTATAATTTCGAATAGATTCCGTAGACTAAGCTCGGGTTGCAGGAATAATTTGATGTAATGTTTTTCTTCTCGATTGGAGTTAATAATTCAAATCATGTTGCTGGAACTGAATAATCATGACGATGATGATGATGATGTATTCCACTTTTTCGACAGAATGTCCTGTTTTATTCACGCACACATACCAAAGAAAATCACTAGTACAGAATTTTTTACATATTTTCCAATTCGCGTTTGAACGTTTTCTTAATTTATGTTGGAGTTTAATATATTAAAGAATAATGAATAATATATATTTTATGCGTTATAGGAAATATTTTGTTTCATTAAGCGATTCATTAGTTATTATGCGATTTAAATTTACTTAATTTTTAATAAGTTTTTGTTTTAATATTTTATAAAAATGAGCCTCGTTGTAGTAATTCGGTGGTCAATAAACTCATTGCTTTTAGTTCAGCTATTTTTCTACATTTCTGGATGTATTATTTCGCTTGTTTTGTTATAGTTTAGAAACCAAATTTCTTTTTCTTTAGTTGTATTTAAATTTTCACCACATACATACAAATTAGTTCAAGCACTTCAGATTTTTTCTTTTCTTTAATACTGCACTTTAAGTTAGATTATTTATGGTATGTATTAACCAAATAATGTTTTAGTCTGCCCATTTCGTTTTAGATATTAAACTGTAATACTCCATCAAATCGATTTTTTTACAACTTATTTTTGTGTAAAACATTTCTATTCCATTTCTTCTATTTTTCTCGTTTTTCTGCTGCCTTCTTCCATTTACATCCATACACAAGTGTATGTATACATACTTGTTTATATATATTTTGCTACTTTTTTTTTTCTTTTTTTCTGTAATTTTTACGTTACACACACACACACTGTTTGAGGCTCTCAACAAAATTTTCCAGCTTTTCCAAATTTTTATAATATTTTTTTGGGAGCAAAAACAACACATACAAACGACTTGAGCGACGAGTACCTAAGGAATGCGTTCGAGTGGCAGTTGAGAGCTTTTTTTGTTTGTTGTACAATTTGAATCTATTGTTTCAATAAAACTGTTTTTCTTCTTCTTTTCGATTTTTCCATTACACACAGCCATACAGACAATCAAATTAATGGTGGAGAATATGTGGAAATAGTAAAACAACATAAAAGGAACTTTTATTCACTGGATAAAAGAAGAGAGTCATAAAAATGGCAGATAACGGTTCTCTTGTAAATGAGAGCAAGAGCTTAGCATGCAAGTATGTACGTAATGGTTGGCAATACTTTTTCCTTTTTTCTTCCGTATTTTCTTTCAAGCCACTAAAACTATGAAGTTTCCGTTAGATAAATAAGCCGACAACTCGAAAGTATATTGTTTGCATCACATCTATAATACAATTTACGGATGAGTAAAAGAGACGACTACATGCATATTAGCTCCAATACACCACGACTGCTAATATTTTAATTTCAGTATAATAAAATATCCTGTTTGCTTAAATAAATGCAACCGCTACAG
The DNA here is from genome assembly GCA_951800035.1 of Linnaemya tessellans. Classification (NCBI taxonomy): domain Eukaryota; kingdom Metazoa; phylum Arthropoda; class Insecta; order Diptera; family Tachinidae; genus Linnaemya; species Linnaemya tessellans. Next base: position 159,199,199 of record OX637532.1, on the reverse strand, counting down.
AGAAAGGACTTTAACATATGCAGCATAAAAGAGAAATAGAGTGCAAAATAATAAAAGGTGTCGATAATGTAGTGCACACTATCAATACAAATATGTACATATATATATATATATATATATATATATATATATATATATGTATGTGTTTATATACATAAATATATATATATATATATATATATATATATATATATATATATATATAAATATATATATATATATATATATATATATATATGTATATATAAAATGAATGTAAGAAGAAATATTAAAAATGTAATTGACAAAATCTGTTCCCAATATGATGGTTGCCCGTTAGGATGGGTGATCTACAATTGCCTTGAGAATTTGCTCTTCTCTTCACATTTAAACTTCTTGGCTAGTAGTTTGAATTGGAAATTCCCAAGAATTATTCGGTGGCTCTTCATACACATCCGAACGACAACCAAAACCAATGTCATTTTATATATTTCCGCTCTTTTTATTATTTGGGAGGATCAGTTTTGGCATTTGATTCAGAGCTGAATCATAGTATTCAAAGTTTCCCACCAATATTTTTATTAGGTCTCTTCCAGGTATGTAACAACACTAAGAACAAATGACTCTCTGAATTTGCCTAACTTGTTCTAATATAAAATATCACAAATTGAACATCTTGAAATACTAATGCCGACTACTTTCCTAAATAAATTTTATCGACGTGATTTTATAAACTGGAATTTTATAACATTTTAAAAGCAAACAATTTGCATCATTGTCAACAGCTGTAACAATTGAATGGAAATAAGCCGAAAGAAAGTAAAAAAAAAATATGTGTCCAATTTATGCATGTGGAACAGACCTATTATTATCACAAAGTACGTTGTAAAATTTATTATCGATATTTATATATATAACAACATGTTGTTCAATTGCTATTTAAATAGTGTTGTTTTTAAATATTCAATCACTTCTGTTAAATAAGCGTTATAGAAATATTTTATATAAAATATCAAGTGAACTTAAACCTATTAGATATTTAATGAAACACAATAATGAAAAAAAATTTCGAGATCTTTAAATTTCCCTTACATGAATACGTTTAAATTACAATTGCTTTTACGCTTATGCAAATAATTATTTATTCACTAAGAAATTTTTTATTTTTCTGGTATACCTGGCGTCTTAAAAACCGCTAAATTGGCATACACTTACACATATTCACTCTGACACACACGGCCAGAAGTGAAGGTATGAAGGAAACAATACAAAATGCAAAAAGAAAAAAGATAAAACAAATAAAAGTTTATTCTACACTAAACATTTCGAAATTTAGAGCAACTTTACGCTTCGGGCAATTTAACGAATCCAAACACTTGGAAGCGATTGCCAGATAAAAGGGAAGAGAGTAACAACGACATACATTTCAACTGACACACGACCAAAACGATTGAAAATTCAATTCATTCTTAAATGCACACAAAATGCAATTTTCTCAAGCCAGCGAATAGAAAGCTGAAAATGTTCAGCATCAAACTTTAAACTGAAGCATTAATAATCAGATGCTTAAGAATCCTTTTTCATCACTTTAAAATTGTATATGTATATATAGCACTTCGTTAAATTGTATATGCATTTTTGGTATGTATGCATATATGACTGCACCAGTATGAAGGTATAAATTTTTTCTTTTAAACAAATTTTTAATGCATTTTTTTTCTCTTTCATATGCATAAATCGATTATTAACACAAATTTTTCATACTTTTCTTTGTTGTTGCCACTTCTGTTTCACTTTAAATTGGAATACTTCTGCGTTTCTTTCTTAAAATTTAATATAATAAGTTAAATTTCCGTGATGTAGTTCTGATTATTGTATTAAGTGCAGAGTCGAAATTGTTCATTCTTTCTATGTATGTATATGCTGTGTGTATATACATACATACAACATTATGTATACAATTGTCTATATGTATAAAGTTCTTATAATAAAATTTTCTTTTCCAATGAAGTTTTGCTACGCGCGCGTTGCATTGCAACCGCGAAGCAATCGATTCGAGGCGAAACAGTAAAATGCGAATAGAAAGTTTTGCACAGCAAGCTATTAGGCGCATTCAAATATGTATTTTGCTTGTATGTATTGTGTATAGATTTTGTTACCCAAATGCATAAGATAAAGATGAGTTTACATGCGTGTGTGTTTTCATGCGAAAAGCTTTGCACAGTTTCTCTCTGTCCTTCTTTCTCTATTTCTCTCATTCTATTCAAACTCTTATTAATTTATCAATGTATGTGATTTTATTAGTACATATTGCTCAAGTTGCCGGTCTTTTCCTTTAAATGAAAAGCTTTGTGCTTTCAAACGTAAAATCTAGATAATATTTGTATGAGTACATATATTTAGTTAAGCTTACAAGCACATGGTTGTATATATTGGTAGATTTTCAAACATTTATTTTATAAACGGTCACATAGGGTTGCATTCAACTACTGAATCATTGGTAAATGTATTGGGATATTGTAAAAACTTTTTCTTATCGATATGACCAGGTATAGTTTCCAAATTAAATCAAAAATATCACTGAACTTTATTTCAATATTTTAATTGAAAAAATAAATGCAGAATATGCAAATTAACACCGCCATCTTTCCAACTTGTCAAATATATACCAAGAAAATCTTAACCCTTAAATACCAATGAAATATATTTGCATTCAAATTAGACTTGGGTCCAACTAGCTCATTCGCTCAGTTTTGACAAGAACCTCTGATCAAACCTATATAATTTAAATGGGTTTGATCAGAGGTTCTTGTCAAAACTGAGCGAATGAGCTAGTTGGACCCAAGTCGAATTCAAATACGTGTTTCTTACATCAGCAATAGACAGTGTCATATAATCCAATACTATGGAAAGCAGTTTAACTGAATAACCACTTGCTTGATTTAAAAGGCTTTCTATTAGTATTTAGTGATTACTCTTTTATTGGGCATATATTTGATAAAACGTACCTTTAGTGTAAAGGAACTTCCTAATGTTTTTTATTTGTTTTTATAAAATCAACAGAATTGGTTATATAAGTATATTAAAAAAAATGCGAATGGCGAATTTTCTTTTATTCTTTATGTACTCAAATATGATCCACATATTTTCTAAAATTTTACAGGAAAGGTCAAAGGCTCTAAGTGACATAAATTTAATTTTACAGGTGAAGAAGCAACATAATAGGATCTGTAGTCATTACAATAGAAACTGCTAGAAAGCCATTATTTTTCAACTATTGCACTAAATTTTTGTGGAAAATTCATTGGAATCACTAAAAATCTTCATTTCAGAAAAAAAAGCTAAAGGTCTTTGATTCGATTCCCCACTTAACTATGAGTGTGAGATAAATTTTTTGATTTTCATCAGTGCATGTGTAGTCATGTTTCAATGACAGCGATCTATACTGTACGAAAGTGCGCATTACGGTACCTTCCCAACAGAAAAAGTGGAAATTTGTTATATATTTAATTAAATATACATACCTTTTATATTTATTTTGATGGAAATAAATTGATGAATTTTTTTGGAATTGAGATTGTAGTTTCATCTATCACGAAAATTACTCACTGGTTACAACGCATATTTCCTTCCACACTACTGCTGTTGCTGCTTGTGGTAATTGTTCTTGATTTCCCTTGCATTTTTTTAAACAAAAATAATAATGCGTGTACAATAAATTCTCTTCTTTTCATATTTTTCCATCTATCCCCTATTTTTCATAAATCCGGCAAAATGGCTTGCATGCGGAGGGTCGCCGCCTGAGATTTTGGGCATTTATGTTACAGATTTAGGAGACAAACCGGCATCAGCTTCATAAAATTTTATCGCGGTTTGTATACAAATTAATATTTAATCTGTTATTATAATTTTTTTCAACGAACACAAACACATTTGCACTGTAAAATATATTTTAAAAAAATTTTACAAAAAAGAACACACTTTAGTCATTCTAACTCATGTTATGTACCATTTTTCTTTTAATTTCTCTTTATACCACAAGATGCTTCAATTTTTTCACAGCAAACCAACTCCACCATTCATTAATCAATATTTTCGCAGCTGAAAAACTTCACCTGCAAAAAAAACAGAAAACGTATTAACTAAAATTATTACAGAATAATTGCTTTTCACACTATGATCAAGGTCAAGTGTGTGTGCTGCTACTTTTCAAAAACTTAGTGTAAAAATTATCATTCATTAACAATTGCTAATAAATAGTGTATAATTTTTAAATAACCGGTAAATGCTTTTGCAGTCTGCGATTTCAAAAACAAACAACAATTTACTATAAAAAATAATTTTTTATTTCTTGTTATATTTTCAATAAGTGTAAATGTATGTTTTGTTTATTCATTAATAATATGCACATGTATGCATGTATACATAAATGTTGTTTTCGTTTAAAAACGGTTTTTTTAACTCCTATTCAGTAGATGATTTACATAGATATTAAATATACAAAGAGGCAGATAAAATATGTAAAATTATACTGTGCGTATATTACCTTTGGTTGAGCATTTCTTCTTATAAGAAAATACACTTCTTAAAACTTACAAAGTATATCGATTGTAAAAGTATCTTATATATACCTTAAAGAAATATAGTTGTTCTACAGATAAAAAAATACATATTTACTTTTAAATACGTCCGTCACTTAAATAAAATACTTAATTAATTAACTTAATAGTCTAAGTTGCCTTGAGCTCCAGTTATTATGGCATCAATCCATATTCTGGCTGCAGCATCAGAAGCTGCCTGTAGTTGATAGCTGCGTTTTTTAGTCTTAACAATAAATGTGCAATGGGGACGACCACTCTTCGAAACATTCAAATGATCTAGATAAACTTCATCAATTGTCTGAAATAAGATAAATGAGATGTTTTTATTGTGATTCTTTAAAAACTGAACCGGTTCAGCGGTGTGAGCGTGATAAAGTAACAGACAGACCGAGTTACTTTCAAAAATATGCAAGTTATTAGAAAAAGTGCGTCATTACGAAAGGTACAAGTCATTATTAAAAGTGCAAGTCATTACAAAAAGTGCAGGTCATCATAAAAAGTGCAAGCGATTATAAAAAGTGCAAGTCATTGTAAAAAGTGCAAGTCATTATAAAAACTGAAAGGCATTATAAAAAGTGCAAGTCATTTTAAAAAGTGCAAGTCATTATAAAAAGTGCAAGTCATTACGAAAGGTGCAGGTCATTATAAAAAGTGCAAGTCATCATAAAAAATGCAAATCATTGTGAAAAGTACAAGTCGTTATAAAAAGTGCATGTCATTGTAAAAAGTGCAAGTCATTATAAAAAGTGCAAGTCATTACGAAAGGTGCAGGTCATTATAAAAAGTGCAAGTCATCATAAAAAATGCAAATCATTGTGAAAAGTACAAGTCGTTATAAAAAGTGCATGTCATTGTAAAAAGTGCAAGTCATTATAAAAAGTGCAAGTCATCATAAAAAGTGCAAGCCATTGTAAAAAGTGCAAGTTATTATAAAAAGTGCAAGTCATTATAGAAAGTGCAAATCATTATAAAAAGTGCAAGTCATCATAAAAAGTGCAAGCCATTATAAAAAGTGCAAGTCATTGTAAAAAGTGCAACTTATAACAAAAAGTGCAAGTCATTATAGAAAGTGCAAGTCATTATAAAAAGTGCAAGTTATCATAAAAAGTGCAAGTCATTATGAAAAGTGCAAGTCCTCATAAAAAGTGCAAGTCATCATAAAAAGTGCAAGTCATTATAAAAAGTGCAAGTCATTACGAAAAGTGCAAGTCATTATAAAATGTAAATAAATTAACTTACAGAAAAATAAGCGCCTCCTCTGGGTTTACGTTCTAATTTATCGGAATAGTAAATGAAAGCATTACGTTGTCTATCCAAGACAAACCATCTCTTGGACCAGCCATGAAAAGTGGCTCCCAATTTATGCAAATAACTGTAATGAAGCCAATAAATAAATAAAATAAGCACAAAATATATACAAATAAATATATTTACCCTCTACACGAGTTGAAATCCACAAAAACATGCGGGCACAATGATATCTGATGGCCCGCTGATTCAATATGCTGCCTTAAGTCCAAGTCCGGTGAAAATATGGGCAAATAACGCGTTAATGGTCTTTGGTGTTTAGGCAACACCCGTTTGCGTTCGTTGGCGTCGGCGCAATCTTTGCGCGTTTTTTGACTCGTATTGATGACACCATCATTCGAATTCGCGCTAAGTCGCTTCTCCAGGGCATAGGCAGTGTTTGTGCTTAATTCAATATTTGATTTTGAGACATTTTGATGTAATAATGGTTCTGGGCCATTATCTGAATTCGCTTCAGATAATGGACGAGAATTACCACTGTGACGTTTTTGTTGATCGTCGTAATGACGTTGACTGGTGTCGAATTCAGGTTGTGAATGACGTTGCTAAAATAAATACATATTTAATTATTTAGTACATAAATGAAATGTTGACTAAAATTAGGACTATTAGTGCGTTATTTATAGCGCCACTTAAATTTTGGCATGCGTTAGTTGATTTTATTTTTAATTTAGCGGCCAAACCAAGTGACAAAAATTAACGGCCCAATAAATATGAGTGCGGTTGGTTGTTTGTTTCTTTTTCTTGGCTAAAACACAAAACATATGTTTGACACACTAAAATGTAGACGAAAAATATTATTTATTTTTATAGTTTTGCAAAAGGTATTTGAAGCTCTCCATTTCGACCCCTGTAAGCGTATTTCTGTTGCAACACCATTTCCATTTTGAATAAATTTCTTTTATTATCGAAAGTTACTTATATTGAAGTTTGTTTGCTTTGTTATTGTTTTTAATAGCAGAAACTGTAAATGATTTTAAATAAATTCCATTAAATTGTCATGAATGATGACTATTTAAATAATATGATGCGGTGTTCTTCGCATTACAACAGTTAATGTCATTTGTAGCTCAACTGTATGCATTGTAATTTGCTATTTGTTTCTTATTTAATCATAGTTAAGGGAATTCAGTATTTAAAAAAAAATATGTATATAAAAAAATTTTAACCGAGTGTTTTTGTATGGATTCCGTATTTTGAGTCTTCAGAAAACAAAAAGGCAAACAATTTTTCGAAATCTCTTTTAATTTCATTAGCTAATTCCGTTCATGATATCGAAAATGATTTCATTTCGAAAAATTGTTTTCTTTATGGCTTTCTGAGCAACTAAAATACGGAATCAATTCCGAAAGGAATTGAACTCTGTGCCATGACTAAATATAAGATGTTCGGAATGTACATATATTGAAATAACACTTTAAGTTCTTTTTATTTCCAAAATAAGACACCAAACGAAAATGTTTTTTTATTTATAAAATTAGGTAGTAAATTTCCATGGAATGCAAAGAATTGGAAATCGTCTCGAACCAAATGTATAAACCCATGGTGATCGATTATAAGTAATCTTATGAAAATCAAAAACTTGAGAATTGATGAAACTTATGATTTCATAAATGTTCAATGAAGAATGTTACAAAAATTTATTAATATCGATTTCAATTGGTTTTTGTAATTTTTTTTAACTGAAAATCCAAATTGCAGTAATTAAAAAGTACACAGTTTTACGAGACCTCGAATGCAAAAGTTGTTATAAATATTATTTTATTCACATATATCATTAAAATATTTTAAATTACCGAATTCCAATTTATTCGAAAAAGTTATTTATTATTTTGTTGCTATTTGAAGTTTGTTGAAACTTTTTTGAATTTTATTTGATTTTTTTTTTAATTTCCTTTATTTTTAATTTCTTTTCACCACCGTTTCAAAAACTTTTTAAAATTAAATTGTATTTCCGTTAAAACTAATTTGTTTTGAAGTTTTGAATTTGTATGCAATACTTTTGATTGTCATGTAGGAAAACTATTGAAACAAGACGTCATGAATAGTCCGAAGTTTGAAATTTAATAACAAAATTAAAGGTATTTAGAAATCAAAAAAAAGAAAGAAGAAAACTGATCTTATACAATATAAATATTCTAAAACATTTTGTAACTTGCGAAATTAGTCATAAAGCAAATTGATAGTTAACATCCCTTTTTCTTAAAGAGTACATTTGCAATAAGAAAACTCACTAAATAATAGACTCCCTGTTGACAATAGCGATGTTGACCCGGCCGTCGTCGTTGCACATAAGTCATCCAGACAGACATTTTTTTCTTTTGCAATTTTCACTTTAATGATTTGCTATTTTTCTATGGCAGTTTATTTTAAATTTCAGTTATTCTTTTTCATTAAACTTTTTTTCTTATATTATTATTTTATGCTTTATTATTCTGTTCCACAAAAATACACTATTTAGTTTTCAAACACTTTGATTTAATTTAAGACTATTTTAACTAATAAAACAACAAAATCCACATGAACTGTGACATCAAAAGTTCTGTCCCGTGCAGTACTTTTTATTTTCAAATTAGGTAAGTTATCAATTATTTTTTATATTTTCTTTAGTTTTAATTTTCTAATCAAAAATTTTGTTTTCTTCTCTGTGGCATGCGTGTACGTATGTGGCGAACACTCTTTTGACACTGAACAAATAAATTTGCGAAAAATTTTACGTATTTGTCCAGTTTTATAAGATTTGGGGGAAACATTAAAATTGTATACTCGTACAGTGGGGTGTTAGGAAAGAGCATTAGAAAAAACAAATCGTATGTCTAAATAGATTATTTATATGCATCACCCACACACTCATTCTTATGAACTAAGAGGACATTTTATCATCTCTAGCTGCGATATTTTTTTTTTTTTTTTTGTATATTAATTATGCGAAAAATATGCACATTTTATTCGACACTTGTGCTAAGGTGATCTAAAATACACATCGTTAGATTACACAAAAATATGTAAACGACATAATATTCAAAATTAAATATTTTAATAATTCTGCTGTAAAACTTGACGATATAAAAGGAAAAACAACGTCATGTGATAAGTATGGCAAGATTATTCTGTAAAAAATAGGGATGCAGTTACATGGTTTTTGCTTGAGTGAATGATTTATTTATTTATTTATTTTATTTTTTTAATAGATACATGTGTTAAGTAGCATTTGAAATCATTAACAAAGATATATTTAAAGTTTTACCCACTTATTCATAAAAATTATGAGAGTCTATTAACAGCATAATAAAACTAAATTTCATATGAAATTTGCTCCATTACACTCTTATAAGCCTCTTATCATTTTTATGAATAAGGGAGTTATCCTTTTCACCTTAATTTTTTTTATTATGTGCATATTTTTTGGCTGCAAGGAATTGGAATAATATCCACTTAAGTTTTACGAAAATAAACCAAAAGGCAAAAAACCAAATTTTTTTTAGGAAAAATTTTTTATAAAGTTTGGAATAATCTGTCTAAGAGCGCGAAGTTATTTTGTCCCGACTAACCTCAGCTTAAATTCATTTAATTTTATATTTTGTTCGGCCAAGAAAAATTTCAATACTTATCAGTAAAAGCAATTTCCTTTTTGAATTTATTTACTGTATTAAAATATATACAACAGTTAAAGGAAAATATAATCTGTCACTGCAGTAAAATTAGTAAATCTTTGTTACATATTTTAGCTTTGATTTGCTGGACAAAAGTTTAGAAGAGATTGAATCGTGCAGTGGAAAACGCTAAGTGAAAATAAATTTCTATGGACAAAATTTTTTAGACAAGTGCTATAATTTTCTTCACAACTATTAGTTTTCCGCCTCTATATTTCGTAGACTGTTTGTGGATGGCCGTTAGGCTGCTTGTTAGTTTTGTAAAATAGTGTGATTTTTTACTATTTGGTTTATTTTCCTGTACAATTTTCAACAGCTACTGTGAGAGTGCCAAGCATGTTGTTGAATTTTATTCTTGTATATAATAGAGTGCACAGAATTCGTGTAGTTCTTCTAAATTCAGATGGGGAGAGATTCGAAAAATGTACTATGATACTTTTCATGTGAACATAAACTCGGCGCAAGCAGCTACTTAGAATGTACTAAAACAAAATATAAATTAAATTATATAATTCAATTTAATTATGTAACAACTGTAGTGTGTTGAATGAATTACCGACATATGCAATGCAATTTTTTTAAAAAATCCCCCTATAAATGCGTCTGCAAAACCTAATAAACTTTTTTTTTTGGTGGAGCTGATTCACATCGTTTCGTTTTTCTTATTATTTTGCTTGTTTATATTAAACAGAAACTTGTAACGTAAATATTTTGAACGTAAAATTTTGTGTACGTAAAATATTTGGGGGAAAATCGTATGAAAATTTAAACGTCAATACCATAAACACTTAACGTTTTGTGGTCAGTGATAATAGCGGATGATATAAACTAGACGTGCTGGCCATTAGTATGATATGTAAACAATAATGGGATGTTTTCATTAAACAAAGTTGTACATATTTAAAATTACATTTTGTTGATTTAATTTATTTCTAAAAACATGACGGATGTGTTCCAGTGAATTTATGCTATAAATAATATGGAATTTATTTTTAAAATATTAACAAGAATTTGTTAAAAAGAACATTTGAATCACTATTGAAATGAAATGTACTTTTTCATGTAGGTGAATGAATACCCACACGTTTGTGGAAAAGGAAAAATAAATTCAAACATAAACACACAAACGGCAACACACCCAAAAATTTCTTTATTTTAATAGAACGCTGACAGGCAACAAGTGATAGTTTGACGTTTTGAAAAGGCTCAATGAAAGTTACCATAAGCAATTAAAATTGTAGAAAGATTTATAAATATATCTAAATTTGTCTTAAAACGAATTTGTCTCCCCAATAATAATTTTTTATAATTTTATTTTTTTAATTTTTTTTGTTGAAAATATTTTGTAGGACTGGCACTCAGGAGCCTAGTTCTGCATTCTGATGCATTTATATTTTTTAGAATTTGGGAAGTTGAATTTTTATTTTTGGGAATTATTGTATAATTTCAAAATTTTAATTTATTATCGCATTGTTTTTAGTTGTCTTACAAAATTCTACTGGAAGTCATATTATACCTACAATGATATCTATATTAAGTTTTTACTTCATTCAGACTTTCAAGTTAAATTTGCTTTATATGTGTTATAACTTTATGACAAAAATTTTAATGGTGCATCTTCCAAAGTTTCACGGCGTGATTAGTTTCCACCTATCGTAAATGTATAAATTAAAAGACCTTGAAGACTGATGTTACGACTCGAAATGTTCTACAAAAAAATTTGACAGTACGATATCGAGTGACATGGAGGGTAGGTCAGTTAATTGTTTTTACAGTTTGTATTGCCAACATCAAAATTATTTATTAAAATGCCTTTAAAAGAAATATGACTTCATATGCAATGAATAAATATAAAAAGCTGACAAGATCACATCTAAATCATGCTACGAATTTAGAATCACATCCGTGTCATAATTTCAGGATGTTTTAGTTTTTTTATTTTTGGAAGCTCTTTTTACATCAAAATCCCGAAATATCACATGAACAATTTTCACATATAGCAACAATGTATACATATATAAAGTCGGTGCATATAACATAAACTTAATTACCTTTATTTAGTTTTTGCAAATTTTATCCACTTATAAATTTTCCTTACCTGAGCCATAGATTCTTCATCATGTTTCTTTGTAGAATTTTGGGAATTTTTTGTTGACAGCAATATTTTTTCAACATTCGGTTGATTCTCTTTGTCCATTAGTGGGTGTTCTTGTTGGGGTTGTTGTTGCTGCAGTAGCTGCAATTCTTGCTGTTGTTGTTTTTGTGCTGGCCGATGTGATGCTTGAGATTCATTTTGAGTGTTAATGCCACTGAAAATTCAAAAATATATTATTTGAATAAGATAGATAACTAATTACATTTACCTACATACATACATACTTATATGTATATACATACATACATACATATATATTTAGTATAAAATTTTAGAAGAATTTTAAATTAAATACACACACATGCATATATGCACATGTACATATGTATATAATTATTATAATTATATGTAGTTATTAATATTAAAATAATCCTACCAGCAAAGTATTGAAGTCAATTTTTCCATATTGTAGCCAAGATATTAGCAAAATAATTTTTCAATTTAATTACCACATGTCACTTAACCGACGTCGCACTCGAGTTATACCGCAAAAATATTAACCAATTTGAAAACAAAAACTTATCTAAAAATCGAAAGAAGCATAAATAACATTTTCTACCTAAAATAAGTCGTGCAGCCAAAGTATTGCTAACAGCCAGCAACAATGCATGTATATATGAGCTAATGTGCATATATATGTATAAAAGTTTGCATGTATGTATATTATTGTATGAGTAATGTTTATAAAAGAGCGTATGATGACAATTGTTGGTTATTGACAATATATGATAATTCACTGTGGGACAATTAATAATGATTAAATCATCATTTTAAAAACCAAGATCAATGTTTTTTTGTTTAAAAAATACGACATTAAATCGTAGAAAATTAGGTCTACTCTATACGAGTACATACAAATAAAATAATATTTAGAAATATAATGATATTCTGAAATATGTTACATATTATTGGCATGAATAAATTTTAAAAATCGTAACTGTGTAATTACAATTGACTTGAAATATTATGCGACATCACCAAATTAGCATGTCTTTACCAATGTTCGAAAGTTCGAACATAGTTTCGAATTTTCGAAATTGGGTATAACACGAAACTTGTTGAAAAAACTGCATTTATACGCAGCTTGAACTTTTTTTAATACGAAAAACGGTGTATTAATGTATATTACTTTGAATAATATAAAAGTATTATATGTACATATATATACAATAAATATATATATATATATATATATATATATATATATATATGTATATATATATATGTATATATATATATATATATATATATATATATATGTATATATATATATATATATATATATATATATATATATATGTATATATATATATATATATATATATATATATATATATGTATATATATATATATATATATATATATATATATATATATATAATATACGTAAGTCGGTCGCAAAGTCACTATTTAGAATACAAACATTAGTAACATTCATAAAGGCATAAACGAATATCACATAAGATAAGATAAATTCGAAATTGCCAACAAAAATCCATACCTATTTAATTTTTAGTTGTATATAAATTCTAGGTTGGCGTTACCTTGTTAAAATGTAGGCTATTAAAAAATTATTTCTAATCGGTACATATTTTATAAGTATTTGCCAACATTATTTGCGAAATACACAAGTGTGTATGTTTACATGTCCCACTGTGCGACGTGAGCGAGCTAACAATAATAGGTATTTTAACAAATGGAATTCTATTTTGTAGAGTCAAGGAGTAAAAGCGGCAAATTTAACCACTTATTCTGCCAATAAAGATTTGAGCATATAATTGTTTATGTATTTTATTTAGTTGCTTTTGTAGTTCACTGATAACGGCAGTACTTTTCTTATCTCACAAAAAAGCTTTTTATTTTTGTTCTAGTCACAAGTGCACAAAGCAATTTTAACGTAATACTAGTTTGCTAACAACAAAACAGTTATGTCGTTTAAGATATAACTGTATTATTTAATATTCAACTTTTAGCATTTACACATTTTTTTTATTTATGGATTTTAGTTAAGAATTGAAATATGTATGTATGAACAACACGGTCAATCGCTTTCAAGGCACGTGGTTATCTACTGAAATTTTTTCTTTGACTGTTTTTGTGAAACTTTACTTGTTTACGTATCAAAATATATTGAACACTAATCGTCAAACTCAAGCTTACATACCTAACAGCAAACTGACTACAATCAAATTGTCTCCCTCTCATATGGGACACCCCATTTGGAGAATATAATAACAAATGAAGGAGATAAAAAGAGCACAAAAATGTCATTGATTTCAAAGCAATTTTTTTATCTTAATCTCAAATGCACATACAACAAACAATCAAGTTATTTGTTTACATTTGTTTTTGTTTCAGTTGTCTTCATTAAAAGAAATCATATCCCACATAATTGTTTGTTTTTAGGTCAACGCTTTGGCCGAATATTCGGTGCGATTCGTAACAATTTACTGATGTTATTTGCAGTCTATTTTTTCGTTAGATTCTGTTTAAGTCTGCGTTAATTATTTTGCATATTTATTTTAAAAGTTGTAAAATTAATTGCCAAGTTCAAAAGTATTTAGTTAAAATTTGAAAATTTAGAAATTACTTATTATATTGGAAAATTTATCTTAAATTTAAATTTTTTTATTAAAAAATGTTCACATAAATATGTATGTATAATACATATAACAACACATATGCACGAGTAATTGCATTTCTCTTTCTATTATTACAAATTTTAGGCCTAGTTGGAAATGGATTTTTATGGTATTTTGATGGTTCGGTCGTAATTAAAATTCGGACAATAAATTTTTGAGAACCGAAACCATTTATTCAGTCGGACACTAACTAGACTTAATATTTTGAGATTGTAATAAAAATAAAATATTATGTAGGATATCGGCATATTCATTTACGTGTTCATTGTTTTATTTACTCACTGATGTCATCTAGTTGATGCAGTATTTTCAATTTGTCCAGCCAACTCTAAAGTGTAATTGATATGAAAGTTTGTTTCCAGCATAAAGGTTGCAATTGAGAGGTATGTGATTTTTTTATTTCTTATTCAATTGGTATATGCTAGTTTTAAGGAAAGTGTAAATATATTAAAGATTATAAATGAGTGGAACACCTTAGATGACGTCAAGATTTGTCTATGACACGGAGCAAAATAACTTTTTATCGAAATATTTAATTTTGCCAATTGAAATATATAACAAATCATAATTTTGTCATGATAATAAAAGAATTAAATGCTTCAACAAATTGGATTTATAGGTACCAACCAAAATATTGAAAACAAAAGAAATTTTTTTTAAATTTATTTTTTAAAAATATATCAAATAAAAAAAAAGCAGTATAAAATTCACTTACATATGTATGTAGTACGAGTAGATGCCGATTCCATAAAGGAAAAATAGAAATTACATAAAATTACGAAAAATTTTATTATAAAAATTGTTTCATATGTAGCAACCAACATTTCAGATGAGATTGAAATTTTGTCATAATATAGAATCACACGAAACAAATAATGAAAAAAAAATACTTTGAACCAAAAAAAAACAGAACAGTTGAGATCGAAATGAATATTGCATTTAACGAAGTCCATCTGTTACATTAAGTATGTTATACTACAAAAGTAACGTAATTGAATTACGAAATAACTGTATATATCAAGCGCAATATTGCAATACAAGCCCAAGGACATTTTAAAAGGAAAATTTTCCCATTTACCTTGGAATATTCTGATCATACCATACAAAAAAAATCATGTGCACTAAACTATAAAATCACAGAAAATAAGATAAAATGGATCAGAATCAGAATAAATCAGACATCGAGCTAAAATAAAAAAAGTAAATACAATTTCAAAAATATTCACCCCCATCGTGAATAACAAGTGGATTTTTGTTCACGTGAAATTTTTACTACACTCGAAACGAGAAATGATATCGTGAATCACCTGTGAGAAATTATTCCCGCTATCAGTTCTCAGTGAATGAAAAAAAGAGAGAAGAAGCCGAAAACAACATGAAAAATCAAAGAAAATTTGTATTGAAAAATTTATATGATAATTTGAAAAAGTTTTAAAAAAGTAAAGCGAAATATTTAGTAGTAAAATAATTTGAATTTATTTGGAAAACGACCGAAACAAATTAAAAATATTCTTAATCTTTAGAATTCATTTGTTGCAAAAATATCAGTTCGTGTCTTATCTGCGGATCTTGCCACTAAAATAAAATTTTTAAACTCTAAGATTCGAATTATAATAGAAAATAATTACATTTTCTACTCTATTCCCCACCAAAAAATAGGTGAATAAATTAAAGGGAAAAGTGAAAAAAACTCGCGGGGAAAATATCATTCGCGATAAGGGGGATTTTTTCATGATAGCAATTTTAGGGAAAAGGAAAAAATATCGAGGGAAAAATGATTCAAGATACAAATAATTTATGTTACATACGGGAAGTTTAATCTTAACAAAAACTTAGCCACGGAATTTTGGCTTTCAGGTACAACTTTCAAAAATATTTTGAGCAAATTGATATACAAAATAAATATGAGACTAAAATAAACTTGAATTATTCAATTTTTTAAATATTTTAGTCAGATACAATTTGACTTAGGACAGAAAATCACTAAAAAGTAATTATTTAAATATATCGCCGAAGAAGACAAAAAATGTTTTAAAGCCTCAATTTGGCGACAATTTATTCTATATCACGGTTTACAAAAAAAAAAAATCGTAATTAATTATTGAAATTATTTTGGTTATAAATAAGTACATATGCATTATTTCCAGAACTTTTCTAACTTCAATTGCCTTCGATTATAAAGACATTCAAGTACGTACGTCTAGAATAACTTGCATTAAAGTGTATTTTATAAATCTATTTGTCAAAACTTGGTTTATATGATTTAAATGTATATTTATGCATAATCTTAACACATTTATTGAAACAAGACTTTGGATGATCATTAACAAAAACTCTAATCAGTGTTGTGGTAACTTAAAAATGTTAATTGATCTGTGTATTAAAGTCTATTTAAGCAAGAATTTAATTTTTAAATAACTGATACTTCTAGTCAAGCGCATGCCAAACTTGATTAATAAAATAACTTATAAGCCACCAAACTGCCTTCACACATTAAATACCAGCTTTTTTTAAAACATACTAATTGATGAACAAACACCAATTTATAAATAGAAAATAATAAATTATATAAATATTTATAAAAGTACTTACTCATCACTATTTCTACTAAACATGGAAATATATTGAGCGCGTGCTTCACTGTGTATTTTCTTCTTAAGGTCATGCATTTTTTGACGTTCATGCTCGATGACATGGTGACCTGCAAAGAACATTTAAATAGTTGGTTGCATTATTGTAAACAGTTTGCTGTATATTATCAATATTGTTTTACCTTGTTGTGCCAGTAATAATTGTCGATTGCGTTCAATTTCCTTAATTGAATCGAATATTTTCGTAGTAGCTCCTTGGGAAGAGATGGGTGAATCTGAGGTTACTTTCGATATACGATCTATGTCATCCTGTGAAGGTATACGTTTCTCTAAAGGATTCACCTCGAAATCATCACTGCCCAAAGAGAGATTAAATTTTACCGGCTGAGTGAAAGATTCACATGATTTCGATAGGTTGTCTTTTTTATAAATAGGTGATAACTGCGAATCATCTATATTGACAATTTGTAATTGTGGACGTTTCGGAGTGCTACTGGTGACCGGTGAGGAGCTGTCAAATTCAATTTTATTATTGAAAAACATATTTTCATTAACACTTTTCGACATGGTTTCATTGTCGCTGCTGCGCTTGGGACACAACACTTCGGCCGATCCAAACAAAGATTGAGACATTATGCCGATAGCTTCGCCTACGTCATAAGGCTTATTGAGCCGACGTTCTAGCAGTAAACAGTTATTAAGAGCTGTAGGTTTCCTAGAAGAACAGTTTTTGTATTCGCTGGTTTCTTTGTCTTTATTGTTATTTGTTGATGCATTTGCAGGACTTTGCAGGCTTTGCATTTCTTTATCTTTATCCTCCAGTTGTTGGATTAACAATTTCTCTTCGGTTTTTAGTTCCTCATGATAAGCATGCCAATCCGATTCTTCTTCCAAATACTGAAATTCCAAATCTTCAAATTGTTTACGGTCACTATCCAGCGATTCACTAATATTTGTCAGTTCTTCTTTTAGGCATTCGTTGTTGGGCTTCTGTTTGAGCATGTCTTTAAGTCTGCAATAATTAAACAATTATGTTTTATAAATAAATACAACTTTGATGTGGAAAAGTTCGCCTATATCACAAAAATTTACGAAAAACTTATTTAAAAATTTAACCGATTTAAAAATTCAACGAAAATCTATCTTAATGCTAGGGATGTTTACAGGATGTAAAAGCAATATTGCAGATAATTTCGACATCAAATTCGAAATTTCGAACATATTTTAGGAGCACCAATAATTGATTTTTCATAATGTTCAAAGGATGTAAAAGTGATATTGCATACCATTTCGACATCAAATTCGAAATTTCGAACATATTTTAAGAGCACCAATAATTGATTTTTCATAATGTTCAAAGGATGCAAAAGTAATATTGCATACCATTTCGACATCAGATTCGAAATTTCGAACATATTTTAAAAGCTCCAATAGTTAAATTTTCATAATGTTCAAAGGATGCAAAAGTAATATTGCATACTATTTCGACATCAGATTCGAAATTTCGAACATAAGAGCACCAATAATTGATTTTTCACAAAATTTCGAAATTTTTATATAAAGTTCAAGTTAAAATTAATATACATATTCCTAGCCGAATACTAGAAAGCTTTTGAAAAAATTATTTTGTATAAAACTGAAAGTGTCAATAAATGATTGCGTATTTCTGCGATTTGTTTGGATTTTGAGAACGTTCTCAGGCTTTCTGACTGATATCTATGTGCGTGTGTTTGAACGGCAGAGTTTATTAGAGCAATATCTGAATTTTGAGAATTTTGGGAAAAACTCTTGCTTTCCGAGAAAATGTATTTTCGATGTGCCACTTACATACATGGAACTCGAAACAATTATTTTCATAATCGTCTTTCTTTGTCATTCAAATGTCGGGTTTATAAGAGAGAGTGAGAGAGAGAGGGAGAGAGAAGAGAATTGTAATATACAAAATTTCTCAGAGAAGAATGAAAATTATAATTTAAAAAACTATAGATTTTAGAGGAAATAATTCTTTACGTTTTTTATATAGATTTTTTCTTTAACTAAAATATTAATTCTTAAGGAAAACTATTATATTGTCACGCATATATATATATATATATATATATATATATATATATATATATATATATATATATATATAGGTTTGATAGAAAATCAGTTTAATAAATGGCACATAGCGAGATAAATTCTATATATAGAATAGAAAATCATACGAATTGAGTAAGACTTTGGAGTTTAATTTTTTTTTCATCACATAGTCAGCTAAGTTTTCAAATGTTTTCGTGAAATACTAGTATTTTAGTAAATCAGTTACATTAAAATTCTAAGTACATACTTTTTAAGCTGATCCATTTTCATTTCTATGGATTGTTTCAATTTAGCCTGCTGGTTTTCTTCCATTACCCGTGTTGCATTACGCTGTGCCTCTAAGCGATGAATTTTATCCTGCAACATATCCAAAATGTTTTCCAACTCCTGTTTAGATAGAGTCAAGCAGTCCAAATCAGTCTAAAAATAATGTTAAAAAAATTTAATAAAAAAAGTTAATAAATTTGGAAATGTTCGAAATATTTTACATGCCTACCTTTTGCAGATTTTCCTTATTATTCAATGCTTCTTGGGGCTGGTTGGCTCCAGCCAAATGAGGTAAACTGCCGCCTGTGGCATTGTTGCCAGATTTAAGCAAAGTTCTAGGAGCTGGGGCAGGTTTCTTGGTAGGTTTAGGAGAATTTTGCAAAGAACTGGGCGGCTTGAGGTTCAATTTCAAATTGTTGATATTCTTATTGCTTCTCGGCTGAGACGAAGAAGCACTTAAGCTGGGCTTGGGCGGTTGATAGCGACTGCATTCCTCAATATTCTGCATTTCTTGCTGAAGCTTTTCACCAAATGTTTTCAACAGTTCGTCATACTCTTGTTGCTTACTGGCCTTGCTGGTTTTAAGACTTTGAGGTTCAGCTTTTTGTTGAGAAAATATGCTTCCGAAGGATTGATCTTTTTTGGGCGACATGCAATTTGTGCGTATCTTTGTGCGAGGTGATTGTGGCACATATTTTCCAATTACTACATTTTCGTAGCCCGATTTAGGGGAAGTCACCAGTTGGCCATTTAGTTCAATGCGATTTTGTCCCACTATGCGCACATTTTCATAGCCAGTAGAATAAGCGGGACTAACGGGTGGATCCGCTTTACCCATAGACAAATTATTGAAGCTTCCCTCCAAGGCATGATGTACTGGCGATCCGGCACATAAATCATGTTGAAAAGGTGATTTTTTGTCGCGCGGCAAAGAACCGTTGGTTTTTATGCGATTTTGCACGATGGGTGATGAGGAAGACATGGCGCCACAATTACCAGAATTTTGATTTTGTCTATCGGTGTATTCTGAGCAAATTTTCAGCATGTCATCTAAATGCTCTTTCTCGTCCAAAGTTAGATTGCCATTATGCTCTTTCGGTTCATTGGAGTGGTAGGAGCAGGAGGAGGAGGAGGAGGATGAAGAGTTTAGTTGCAATTTAGTTTGAATATTAATTTCATTGTTTATGTTGGTCATGGGAAAGATTTGCATATTGCCTAATTTGGGATAGCGATCATATGCAGTCACCGCTTGTTTATGGACTTCATTGGCATGCTTTAACTTTGCCAAGTATTCAGCATTCCTAGAACTTGTCTCTTGATTGTTGCCTTTCGGTGGTGGTACATTGTCATAGATATTTCCATTGCTGCGACTATTGTTTAGCTGATTTTGACTATTATGCCAGGCATGATTTAAATTTTTCTCATTACGATGGTTTTCGGCCAAATTCTTTGCAAATTTCGTATACTTTTGGCCTAAAACATCTTTGGCCGGCATATTCACGGTCACCAAATCGGCAGTGAATACCTTCGGACACTGTAAACCGTTTATATCAATAGGTGCTAAATTGTTATAGGCATGGACTGCGGCCTTAACATAATTATTGCTTTGGCCTCCCTCGTGGTTTAGTGAGGGTTGTATGGTTGTTTCATACAATGAATTAATTTCATAATTTGCCACTTCACCACTGGAGGAAGTACCTGTGCTATTGCAACTTTTTGACGACAGCCTTTGCCTTTCTGGAACAAAATCTAATTGAGGCATTGAGATTGTTTCATTCGATCCCATAGCTGTACGTATTTGCTGTGCCTCGGCCGGATTATTGAAACGTAAATAGTAAGATTTTCCCACTGTTATCATGGCACCTTGTGTTAAATTTATTTCATCGTTTATTTTATGACCATCGATTAATATTCGAGCATCCCGCTCGGGTACTAAGGTGACTTCGTTCTCCTCGCTGCGATAAATGGTGCAATGAAGCGGACGTATACCGGTTCCATTGAGGGATATGCTGCAGCGGGTCGAGGAACCAATTGTGGTATCACCTAAAATTAGACAATGATAAGGAAAAATGTTATTAAACATCATTTTGATTGTGTTTTTTTTATGTATAGAAAATGTTTTAAAGATATTAATAAATAGTTTTTGAATAACAATGAAAGTTTAACAAAAAAAAAATAAATAAATAAAATAAAACTTTGAAATTTCTTAGCACCTGGAACTAAATAATAAGAGCCGTAGGATGCTCTGTAACAAACTGATGTACAAGGTGGGTCAAAAGAAGTCATTCGATGTTGTTCTAAATGAAAAACTTCGATTCTGTTTTTTGATTATGTTTATTTGGACCTTTAGAGATTTATTGGTCGTCGAGAAGATGATATCGCCCAAATGGGCGCCGTCACAATTGATTGATATGCGGGCTCGTTTTATGGCATTTTTCATCACTTCGGCGAGAACTTCGGACGAGAACTTCGCACTCGTGTCGAATGTTGTCCTTGAGGGCTTCCAGGGTCTCGGGCTTGTTCACATAAACACAGGACTTGAAAAAAAATCCCACAAAAACGTCAGGAACGGTTAAATTGTTAAAAGTGGGTGCTGTTGGCTAAAGTAGTAGAACACGAGACTATGAAGCGGAGAGTCCTGAGTTCGAGCCCCCGCTGGGTCATGAAATACTGTGTTGAATTCTTCTGATCAGCATTAGTGCGTGGTTGTGTTAGTTGTTGCCAGCCTGTTTTCAGTGATGAAGGCATAGTACTGGTCACTGGACAATTACTGGCAGCGACTGACCCAATCATGTACTAAAAGCAGAGTAACAGCACCCATCTTCGTCGGCCCTGTAGCAAAAATTAGCCGGCGAAGTAAAAGGTTGAAATAGCTACAAAAAAAAAACTGTCTATCTTCTCATCTTTCCTAATCTGTCCCTTCAATACTATCCCCTCGTTTTCAGTTCCAGCGCAATGCATTGCATATATAGGGGACATCCCCTGAGTGCTGGTCCTACTCCTAAAAAAAAAAAAAAAAAAAAAAAAATAGGACGATCTTGCGGGTCAGGGTAAATATCCGAAAGGAGAGATGAGGCGACCCGGGAACGCCGCCTTCAGAATATCGGTTGTGGCTCGCGCATTGTGTGCCTTTGCTCGTCCTGTTGGAACCACATGTCCTCCAGTGCTAATTCGTTCAATTGCGGGAGAAAAAAAACTGATTATCATGGCCCTATAGCGAGCACCGTCCACTGTTGTCGAGGGGCGTCCTCGAAAGACAGTGCCTCGATGACTCCTCCAGCATGAACAGAGCACCATACAGTCACTTTGAGTGGGTGTAATGGCTCCTCATACATCACTCGTGAATTTTCGGTGCACCAGAAGCGATAGCTTTGCTTGTTCACGTCCCCTCATCGCTCAAAATGATTTTGGTCGAAAAATCGTCCACTTCATCCTCGAGATTGAGGATGGCTTGGGCGTAGGTGACACGCGTTTGGTGGTCGACAGGCAGCAGGACTTTGTACGGAAACATGCGCAGGTCTTTGACCAAAATTTGCCTTAGGGATGTTCGGCTGATGGCTAATTGCGAGGCACGACGTCTAATCGATGTTTCTGGCGACAGCCCGCCACTCTTGGCAGCGTCTCGTGTGGTCCCATACCGTTCAAGGTTGGTGGCCAAACGACGCAGTGTTTGCGCAGTCGGTGCCGGTTGCGCTGCGCCAACACAACATACGAATTGTTACGCCAAAAAATAGACACGCGTTCTTGGGGAGTGTATCGTTCCATGACTTGTTCACTTGTATTCTAAATCTGTCTGGTTCACAAATGTCAAAAAAAATTTGACATTGGCCGCCATTTGCAAATATAAGAGAATCTTCCAATAGGGTGATTTTTTTATTTCTTTTGGCCCACCTTGTATTTTTATAAAATTTGGCATTGATCGTTGGCATATCTCTTTAATTTTTATGCTTCTTTCAAAAACAACTAAATTAAAAAGCATAGTAAGCCCATACTTCACCCTTTAGTGTTTGCATGTGTGCATACCTGGCAGTCAAATAACAAAACACTCTTTCCCATCACACCCCGCTGGAGATTCGCCACAGCCACTTAAACTCAATTGCTTGTTTGTATGGCAAAATTATTTTAAGTAGTCCTTACCAGAGTAAAAAACAAAATGTATTTTTAATATTTGCTATCGACCTTGTTAGCAGATAGCAGACGACCTTTCTTAATTCTATATAAATTTGTATTATTTTCCAGAAATTCAAAATTCCTTCTATATACTTATTTATTGTTTATATACAATTCTTACTATTATTCATTTTGTTTGCATTTATATTCTACAATGATTTCAGTCAATTTTCCAACTTCAGCAAATTCTTAGGAATTACAAATAAAATATTTTGCACTTGAATTTGTAACACTTGTGTGTCTCACTGTAGCCAAGCCACTCACTGCTTCGCAGAATTTCTATTAAGAACTGAAGTCAGTATTTGTTTTATTATTTTTTTTTGTACGAATTAATTTTGCCAATTTGAAAAAAAAAAAAATATATATATATATATATTCAAAGTAAAAGCTTTTTAAATAAAGTCTCTCATACATTAGCCAGCATGAACATATAAAAGTGAACGACAAAAACCAATAGCAGAATAATATTTCATGCTTGATTTCTTATCAAATAACAAGCATTCCAAAGCAAAAAATTAATAATAAATGAATGAAATATTTTCCTACCACATGTTACGTTTTAATGAGAGGGTTTTCTCTGGGTTCCCATGGCGGGAATTCCCAGAAAAATAAAATTTTTTATGGAATTAAGATTTTTAGGCTATTTGTTCGAAATTTTTGTTTTTAAATTCAGAACGACGTGATAAATATTCCAAGGACACAAAGGAAAGTCAACATCAGTTTTTAGTTATTCAGCTTACACAGCAGAGCAGAACAGCTGTTTTCGAAAGCCGCAATGCTTTCATCATCAGTGCTCATGTGTATTGTGTTTGTCACCATTTATTAGGTGGCTTAGTTGAATGTGATAACAGTTCTTATTTAAAAAAATTTTATTAGGAAATTGCATACGAGAATTGTATCAACCTGATGTTAACACACTTATTTTGTTTTAATACCCGTGTTACCGTTTTATTGTTTTTATATTCATTGAATATTTTTTCAATGAAGTTATTTTAAATGTCTTATCATTTTTATAAAAATTGTTGATTTATTCAAATAAAATAATTAATTTCCTGTGGAGGTCACACAAAGGACGAAATATTGAAATTAAGAAATAAAATTAAAATAAAGAGACCTTAAGCTAAAAAATTTCAAAATATAATAATTGTTGATTTATTTTTATAGACCTTTTCAGTTTATTATTATATTAATCAAGCTTGTGGTCGGTCATTTCTTATAAAATTATATTTTGTCTAATTTTTATTTGCTTTGTTTTTTATAACAAATTACTTATTTTGCTCTTCCTTGAAATAACAATCGATAAAATGTGCAGGAGAATTTCCGGAATCCCGTGAATTTTTATTTTATTTCCCCATTTCGCCGTTTATAAAAAACTCTAGTTTTAATATTTGTCTCGTAAGCAAACAAGCAACTTTACAAATATCAGCATAAGTTTTAAAATTTTTATACTAAAAGCTGTTTTCATTTTAGGCTTAGGCATACCAAGATATTTATTTCACTTCTTCTAATGCAAAGTGAGCTCTAATGCTTTATGGGAAAAGAAAGCAGTAACAAGTAGAGAAAATAATTGAAGATGTGCCGGAATTTTAATTCCAACATGCCAATACCAACCATTTTTTTATTAATCTTATCAAAATAATATGAGATAGATCACTTTAGTTCAATTAAGAGAATATTGAGTGAAGTTCGCTGTGAAATTTTGAATTTATTTAGAAGATTAAAAATTCTTTAAATGACAGAAATTGTTATTGACCATAGCCCACAAAGAGTCAAAATTAAACAAAATTTAAATGGATTACGGAGCAAAAAGTGGTACTTATTTATCTCATTATTTTCCTAGTGACTAAAATTTATAAAAACAAGTAAAAACGTTATATTCCACCGGGTCGAATCTTAAATACCCTGCAAATATTTAGTAAATAAATTTAAAATGTTTAACTTGGTGGGACAGATTTTCTTTATATTATATCGTAAGTCAACGGAGTCCAAAAATAGACTATATCATGTCTTCCACAGACGAACGTATGTGCATTGCTAGACCGTCTTAGACTTCATCACTGATCAAGAATATATACACTTTATGGGGTCCAATTCTTTTTGGAGAGCATTAAATCTGTATTTTTTGGGGTCTCTCTGGCAAGGGTCGTGGGGGAGACATTTCACATTTGTCAAAAACAACTCTCTATCTTCTCATCTTTCCTAATCTGTCCCCTCAATACTATCCCCTCGTTTTCAGTGCCGGCGCAATGCATTGTATATATAGGGGTCATCCCTTGAGTGCTGGTCCAAGATGAAAAAAAATGTCTGTGATAATTA
Source organism: Linnaemya tessellans (assembly GCA_951800035.1). Classification (NCBI taxonomy): domain Eukaryota; kingdom Metazoa; phylum Arthropoda; class Insecta; order Diptera; family Tachinidae; genus Linnaemya; species Linnaemya tessellans. Next base: position 159,173,432 of record OX637532.1, on the reverse strand, counting down.
AATGTAAAATTAATTTTTTTTAAGGTCATTTTGGGGCCAAAGGGGGAGGAGAGGGTAGGGCAGAGGAGTACCAGCTTACGTCTCAGCTTTGTCATTAAAGCTTAAAAGTTTCATTTTTATGGAATGTAAGCTATTTTTGCATGTAATAATGTCCATTAAAGGGGACGGGGTCCAAAAACTACTTTTTTAATTTTATGGCTCTAAGTTTAATGGCGCGGGACCTTCTTTGACATAAAAATATATCATTTGCTTAACAAAATTACAAAAAAGAAACCTTTAATAATTATGTTGTTTTTTAGATTTTGGTTTAGTTCTCCGTAGGGGAACTTTTTTCGCTCTAGCCCGATTCAGTCCATTTACGAACTTAACCTGTGGTATCCTTCAAAACATATTTATACCAAATTCCAAGAGTCTGGCTCTTTTCGTTTTGTGTGAATCGTGATTTGCACAGGCGGATGGACGGACCTGTTCCGATCGTCTTGTCACTGATCAAGAATATATATACTTAATGTGGTCTCAGATGGATATTTCGCTGCGTTACAAACGGAATGACAAAGTGAATATACCCTCCAATTCTTTTTTGGAGGGTATTGATATTTTGTACTCTTTTGAACAATAAATCCATCTCATCGAACTGCTAATTGGTCCCTCTCTGTGTTGCCTGATTGGTCTCTTTCTGTGTTATCTAAATTATAGGCAACATCCAGGGCACTTTGCGGGCAATCGAATCAATGGCATCCATGATAATATGCTAGCAATTTTACCAGCCAATTCTTACCGATAATTATATATTAAATGCCTGATACATAAAAAATATTTTGTTTAGCGCCTTCTTATTTGAAAAATGTATATAAAAAATTTTGTCAATTAAGCAGTTTATATAGAAAATATTTTTTTATGAATTAAGCCTTAGTACTATAAGCTACATTTGCGACCTCCTTCGAAAAATATAAAAAAATTGTTGTTGCTAAACGTCTGACAATTTCTATTAAGAAATTTTGTAAACTTCATAAAAATACTTCAATTTAGTTCAATTGGCAATTAAAATATAGTTTTTTTTTGTAAATTTTTTAAAATAACTGAAGTGGGTTCACGAATCCGAAAAAGTATAGTTTCGAAACCACAATTGAGGAATGCAAAATAAATAAATTTAATTTTAATTTTGTAGCCGTAAGTGATATAATAACTATTTAATTACATTAGCACTAATTTTTTGGATATCTACAATACAATATTAATATATAGTTTCTAGTGTATATATCATTTTTATAAGGAGTTACAGTTTTCACAGCAATATATTAATCTTTTATGTATATATCTTGGCGATATTGAGAGGAAATTAATTTTTTTAAAACTGTTAGTTCAGCTAAAATTATGTTTTGTTAAAAAATGATACATAGCAATTTTTGTAGGCGCACCGAAAAATATTTACTGTTTTATATCAGTTTTTTTCTGTTTGTTTATATAGATAAATAATTTTATAGATAAAGTACTATTGCTATTGTTTAATGTATATGTGTACGCATGAATTGGAAAAAAAGTAGACAAAAACAAACACCTTTATCAATATTATATTTATAATTTTTTTTTCACTTTTCTCTGTTTCCCCTCTGCCATTAAGAGTATTTTGTAATGCAATATCTATATCAATTTGTGGTTGTTTCTGCTTTTACTTTCCACTGAAAAACACACTGTAATATAGTTTAAGATTTAGGTACTCACCAATTGGTATATTGTGTATTGTTACCGCTGTACTCAAGCGTCCACCACCTAAACTAACCAGGTGAGGATCGTTTGCTGCCACACAAAATGAGGGATCTTTTTTTGTCAACGACATCTAAAAATATATATGAAAACAAAAAGTTCAAAGTGAAATATATAAATATAAGAAATATTTTGTTTTACATTTTGCTTATTTATTTCAAAACTAGATTAACTCAACAAACGCGCTTTTTTTATTTAATAATAATTTTTATTATAATTAATAATATTGCACTTGGAGACCTCAACTAAGGTTTTACCGAAAAAAATTTGTTTCCCCTAAACATATTTTGGAAATAAATTCATATTTCAAATATCAAACTTATATGGGCACTGCTACACATTCAATATATATTGTGATATTTGGATCGCGATCCATTTTAATGGATTGATGGATCACGAGCGTATGCTACATGTTCAATATTTATCGCGTCAATATTTACGTTATTTTTGTGCTGTGCGGATCATTTATTAAACAAATATCGCGAGAAAAAAGGCTTTAGCCGACAAGTCCCATAACTCCGACAATGCCTCAAAGTTAAAAATGAAGTCTTTCAAAATAATTTTTTCGGTCCTTAATTCTGATTCCACCCGCAGAACCCACTCGCTTTCGCTATTTTCTGCCATTACCCTTTTAAAACAAACTTTACACAAATGTAATAAACTTTTTTACTTTTTATTTGTTAAATTTTTTGCACAGCGTCTTTTATGTTATTTGTTTTATTTCACTTCTTATTAGCCCATAATAGCCTGATATTTTCTTTTGGACGGAAAGAAATCAGTGTTATAAAACTTGCAATTCTAAACATATTTTACTCTACAACTTTCTTCGCAATTTCTATTTACCTGAAAAATTTAACAAATACCTGGTTGGTTCCTAGCTGGACCAGTAGCCTATTAAGGGTTAACGTATCGCGATCTAATATCATGAAAATGCTACACGTTCAATATTTATCACGTGATCCGCGATCCACGATCTGGATTTCAAATTTTAGGCCATTCTGTGATATGGATCGCGATCCATCAATACTGCATACTACACGTTCAATAAATATTGCGATACTGGATCGCGTTCAATATATATTGAACATGTAGCAGTGCCCTATGGCTATAATTTTGGTATAAAAGAATGGGACAAATGGGGACAATTTGGTTTCATGTTTTAACTTTTACTTATACATTTGCAGGTATCAAAAGGCCTTTTTTATTACCAAAAAAAATTAACTTCAAAATTTTTGCCAGCTGGAGCTTTTAATGCCATGGTTATAACCCTGTGAAATGCAACTCTGACAATGTTTTATATAGCACTATATCTTCCGTTTATTACACTGGTCAACACGAAAAATTATTTTGAAGTCTAACCATTTAATTTCGATTTATTATGGCCCCCTAAGTACAAAAACACCCAAAATTTATAAATATACGGATCTGTTGTATGGGACCCACAATATCTTTCACATTCAAATAAAATAGAGTCAGTACAAGTGCAATTCTTATTATTTTGTCTTCGTGATCTTCCTTGGAACTCTAATATGAGATTACCATCTTACGAGAGACGCCTAGGACTTATTAAGCTTCCAACCTTAAGGAGCCGTCGACAAATGCTAAATGTTACCTTTCTGCTGAAATTAATAAACGGCTGCGTCACATCTCAATTTCTCCTGAGCAAAATAAACTTGAATATACCCAATCGTCCAACAAGGTATTATAGCTTCTTGAGAATTAAGTTTTACACTACAAACTATAGTAACTTCGATCCCTTTCGGAGAATTTGCAGTGATTTTAATAGTCTTTACCCTTGTATCGATTTCAACAAAAGTATTGATGTCGTAAAAAATGATATAATTTTACATCTTAACTCGTTACAAAATTGATTATAAATAAATGTTTAATTTGTTAAATCGACATTTGTTAAAGCCATATTTTTTGTTTTTGCTGTAATTTGTCTTGTTACTATTAAAACAAAGCTTTATAGATTCCATTTATATATGTATGTAATTATCATTTCTGAAAAATTGTTATATTTTAATTGTATCAGTCTGTAAGGATTAACCCATAGACTAAATAAATAAGTAAATAAATAAATATACTCCTATGGATACAATCTTTTTTAAAATTTTTTTTTCGAAAATTACGGATTTTCAGAGGGGACGTTCCATTGATTTTATCATATCTTGGGAATGCCTTATCCAATTTTGTTGAAAGAAACACCAGCGGATTCACCACAAAATTTTCTTTAAGTCATGATAAGACAATTTTTTCGTATGATCAACAGTTATGGAGTTATTCACATAAAAAATTAAAAAACAAATTAAAAAAAAAATCGTATCCATAAAACTTAAAATTTCGACCATTTTTATAATCAGGGTACCATAGCAAATAAAAAAAAATTGTGGTGATCACAGGGAATGCAAAAAGTTCAATTTTGTAGAGCAGTGTTATTATGTACTTTTTTCTTAATGTTATTTTTAGAACCTTCAAAAGCATTTGATTTCCGCCGTCCAATTGATTTATGGAGTATGTGATTGTATGCATGTTTCTTTAATCTAAATAGATGGTAATATGTCTTAAGAGCAATTTATTTTAACAAAAAGAAGTTACTGAATATTTGCAGTTCAGTTAGACATAAAAAATTTATATACCAAACATTTTTAAATATTCACATTAATCATTTTTCGTATTTAAAATTTTTAAGAGGATTTGAAAAACCCAAATTTTTTTGTATGTCTCTTTTTAAATATACCAAATTACACGCTAACATAATAATTCAAGATAAGAGTTTGAAGCTAGTTCCATATGTACTACGAATACATACAAAATAATGGGACCACTCATGATGGCAAACGAGTTCAGTGTGAGTAAGTGTACATGAGTCGAGTTTTTGTGTCATTGTTTTGTGAATGACATGTTATCATATATTTACTTTTTAAAATTACTGTCAAATAATTCGTAAATATACAAATAAATGTTTTGCGTACAACATTTTTAGTACAATTATTTTCACTGTCTGTGGTTTCTGTTATTAATCTGCCACATTGTAAATCTGTCTTGCAACATACTGTGCAATAAGACATCAAAAAGAAAATTTGTGCAATAAAAAAGGATGTGGCGGTTAAACCAAACAAACAATAAAAACAAAATATACAAATTATTCCCAATGCAATCATTTTACATATACAGTTTGTCAGCAAATGTTTTGCAAAGAAAAAAAATATGTGAAACATTTTATGCACAAAAATTTATATTTTTTAAGGCAACCATTTCTTTATCTTGTTGATAGTTTTGAATGGACAAGAGTAAAATTAGTGCCAAAACAATCAATAACTGCACAAATTGTTGGCTCACTAGGCCGATTATATGGATGATGTGCTCTATGAACTTCACAAAATAAATTTATTTTATTTTTTAAAGTAAAATTTTTAAAATTTTGAAAAGTTCATGTATCGTTAAGCAATTCCTGATAACTTGTCAAATCCTTCTGAACAGAAATGTCAACAAAGTTTGACATTTTCACTATTTTAAAAAAATATTTATATTTTATTAACGGTTCATAAAATAAATTTTTTATGGAAATCTGTGTTATAAACCTTTAATAAATAAAAAAATATTTCTTATTATTGAACAAAGTATTTTAAAATTGTATATTCTGCAAAAAATGCTTTTAAAACCTTAGTTTTAATTCTACACGCCTAATAAAATTAAAATTATTTTTCTGCAACAGCAATTAAATTCTTTTTATGAAAGTAAAATAGTTAAAAATGTACATCATTCACATTTTAAATGAAAAACATGCAAAATATTTAGAAAAGAACATACTGTTTATTCACAGTATCAATTACATTTTTATTGCAGCGCACACAAAAGTGAATTTTTTTATGTATGGCTTTAGCTATATTTGTATGTACATGAATGCATATGGAACTTTTTACAGAAAAAAACAGCGTTGGATCTAATATTCATTCAAATTTGATGACAAAACAGAATTAGTCTAATTTATTCCACTCTGTATGTCATAAGGAAAATTCAGCAAGTAATTTAAATCTCTTCATAACACGAGTAAATTTCACTTAGTTGTATTTAAACTAAGAAAACTTACGATTTTAACATTAATTTTTTCACTTTTGTCAAATTTGTGTATATCTCCAAATTACAATTTTATGACAATTTAATTAAATAAACACTTTTGATATCTTATCATAAGAGCAATATTTTAGTTTAAATAATATTTGCAAACATCTATTTAAATAAAAACTGTTATTTTTAAACTAAATCGAAAAAAAAATCAAGAATGCAATTAAAATTATTTTATTTATTTGCAATAGATTTCATGTATTAAAACAAACACAAATTTTTATTACAAAACAGAAACTATAAAATTAAACATTTTAAAGGTGATCGTGAAAATATTTGTGTCATAATATGCATTTCTTATTTGTGTTAGAATTTTTGTAATTTTTTAAGAAGAAAATAATTTGGCAAGTGCTATCTTTTTTTTTTTGTAAAAACACAATTTTTATGATGAAATTTGCACATGAAAATAATTTATTAAAAGAGAACAATTTTTTTTTTATATTAAAACTTATACCTTTTTCTTTCATTTAAACTTCATAAATATATTCAACAAAATACTTAAATTTAGTTCAACAGGCAATTAAAATATAGACAATTTTTTTTATTCCAAAAGAGTTTTTTTTTTTTGTTTTGTTTGTAAATTTTAATGGTCCGTTGCATTTGAAGCAGTTGCGCTGTTACACACGCTCGCATTTGTTAACAAATTTCGTACTTATTTGAAAGACAAGAAGAAAAAAACTCTACCGTGTTTGAATTTGAGTTGAAATTGCGCCGGTCTAGCAAATAACGATATGTAACTCATGACGTAAACTAAGCAACTGATTGTCAGAATGAATGAAAATGACGTTAACTAGAGGCCGATTGAGTGAGTGATGAAGAAAGCGAACATGAACACACTTATAATTTTTATTTCATAGATACCACTCATGCACATACAGCCAAACACTAATACTTGGAAGAAACAGCTGATATTTGTATGCGTCCAGAGCTGGAAATTGTATGTTTAAGAATTATATATAAGGTTGCACAAGATTAGAAAGATTTGCATTTCTTACTCTAATGCTACACTACGATCACGAAAGCACATGGTGATATTAATTAAAAGTTGTTGGAATAGAGAATGGAGGGTGTGCTGCAATATATATCTGTTCTGATATGTTCTGTTTACAAAATATTTTAAAACTTTTCTAGCATAAATTTTACCAAAAATTTGTTTAGATATTAAATTTTTTTTTTCACCATGATTTGCGAATATCCACATCCTGAGGTCATATGAGGTCCAATGAACTCATACATAGTATCATATGATTATGATTTAATTCTTTATAAATTTTAGTCCGCCGTTCCGATCGTACCCAAAATCGAATTTAGTGTCAAGAAATTTATTCATATGAATAGAAATTTTTTGAAAATTGATATTTAGTCGTAATAAAAATTTTCTTTATTCTATCATATTTTTTACTTGGAACCAAGAATGATAAAATAAAGATTACGCCTTGCGCATGATGTACCGTTTGATGACGCATTTGTTCCTTCGAAGAGATTGCCAAATGTTTATCATATGCAAAACTAATACTTCCTCGTACAAAATTAATATTTTATGCTATATTTGGCAACTCTTTACACAATTTATATAGAGAGATTTCCAATTTACTCAGAGAAATTTCCAACAAGCAAATTATATCGGATTTATGAAAGTGCAAGTTTTGTGTTATATTTTATAATAAATTGTGTTACATTTTAAAATAAATATATTAAAATAATTATTAAATAACTTAAAGTGTAAAAAACTTTTTAAAACTTAATTTTTAAAGCTCATAAACTGTAAACAAAAAATCTAAATTAAAGAGAAAAGAGAACAAAAAGAGCAAGCATGAAATGTGATGTGGGCAATTGCAAACAAAATACCAGCAAAAAAAACAAGTGGGAAAAATTGTGTCAAAAATTTTTTTATTTTCAAAAAGCTGTGTCATTTTATAGTTTTCCAAGAGATGAAGCTCAAAGGAAGCTATTGCTGATATATGGCATGCAAAAAAATTTGTTTTGAATGGGGAAAAACGATAAATAATTAGCAATTCGGTTCAATATTTATATTAAATAACTATAAATTAACAATTTAAAATAAAAAAACGTGAAAAATAAAATAATTTTTTAAAATTGTTTACTATCAAACAAATTTAATTTGAAAAATCGCAATTTGCCCCACTGTCCTTTTTTTACAATAACATAATAGTTCTCAAGCTGAATTTTATTAGCCAATCAGAACACATGTTGAGTGACGTCAGAGTTCCATCATGCGCAGAAAAGTATTTATATTTCAGCTTGTTGGCGTAATCTTTATTTTATCATTCTTGCTTGGAACGGAACTCAGGATGAATCTTACTGATGCAATACATTGTGTCAGATATTGTGAAAAGAGGGAATACTATTGACAAGAGAGAATAAGAAATATGAGAGGATACAAAATTTGTTGTAGCAATTTTAGTTCTTGCTTCACCGTAAATTTTAGCTTCAGTACCGACAATAAAGAATTTCTTGTTGTATCTTTTTTTCTTATATAATTTTCAAATGATTTTCTAAGTATGTGAATAAATTAAGAAGTTTTATTATTTTTGGAAACGTACTGATGAGCCAATGAATAGCAGGCATTACCTCATGAATAGCAATAATACCTCACCCGCAAGAAACAAAACGTACTCGTATGTTTAAAAACTAACTGATTTACGCAAATAGAACTTAAATGAAATACTCGCATATACACAGCGATATGAAACAAGACCATGAAATGATTCCGGCGTTATATAAGATCATATTGGTACACTTCCCTGCATTGACGTTTTTCAACTAGACCTTGAAGAAACGTTTTAAGATATGGTGTGTAAAACAAACAGCAGATTCCCTTTCCTTACCTGCATATCTGCTCAAACAAAATGCACTGAGATTTCCATCACTGTATTAAAACGAAAAATATTTCTTAGCAACGGCACATGTTGTTTTGAAAATAAAAGACAGACAGAAATAAAATTTGTTGTCTCTTTAAGGGTCAAAAGAACATACAGTGCGTGTCATTTGTTTCAGCTTGAGAGACCCTAAGAACAATGATTGTGAAATACACAAGAGTGTTGCCGCAATGGCAGAGTTCGAAACTAAATCACTTTATTTAAAAATCATTTCAATATCGAAAATAAATTAAAGTAAAAAGAGCACAAATATTCATATATGCCTCAAATACAAATACATAAATAGTTATACAAAATTTATGTACGAGGTCTGTTTAAAAAATATGGAAAATTTTTAAATTTTGATTAGCATTTTTTTCTTTACTTATTCATTGATTGAAAAAAATGTTGGTACAAGTGAATTACATATATCTGAGGGCGACAAAATAGCGATGAATGAATAAATAAATATTTTTAGAGAAAAATTAAAATTCACCAAATTTGTTTAACAGACCTCATATATTATTAATTAACCAAAATGTTTTGCTGGTAAATACACAGAAATCGATACATATTTTATACTCATGATCATTAGAATCCCGTGTTATTGGAAACAATACTTGTCTACATTAAAAGATTTTTTATTAGTATTCAAAAGTTAGGCTTTTTTCAGCAAATATTTGCCAAGTATGACCGGCCCTTTAAAGTAGTATCTTTCAAATCGACTGTAAGACTGTCTCATTGAAGTTTTTCATGACTTTTTCAAGACTCATGCAGATAATAGTTATAGAGTTAAAATTTTTCCAACTCAAGTCAACGCACAAAATTCAAGGTGGCTGCGGTTTCTGGCCCTTGATGCCGTCTGATCACAAATTACTATATTTTTCAAACTATGCTTGCGGGTGATCATTAAAATTATATTTTCACTAACAATGATCGGAATTATATAAATTTGAACTAACTAATTTACTTCATAATCTGAAATGTTTCCACCCTGTATGTGGAGTCCATACTAATATCCTTAATTTTATGTTTAAAACAAAGTTATGTCTTCAACAAATTTTTCCTGCTGCCCTCTTTTTTTAAATTTCTAAAATTAGTCAATACTTTTCACAATAAGAATAATCACTCCTACCGTGAATAACAAGTGGAATTTTTGTACATGTGAAATTTTTATTCCACTCGAAAGAAAAATGGTATCAAGAATCTTCCTTAGAAATTATTCCCGCTATCAGTTCTCAGTGAATGTAAAATAGAGAAGAAGCTGAAAACAACATGAAAAATCAAAGAAATTTGTGTTAAAAAATTTACATTTAAGCCTAGTATTCTGTTTAAAATTGCATGTGAAATTCTGACAGACCCCATACAAAAAATATTCAATCAAAATATTTGTGGAAAAATGTTGCTAAACTAGTACTCTGTTTTAATTATGAAAAACATGTGAAATAATATGAATGTTATTTATTTCGTACGATAATTTTTTGAAACTAAAAATTTTTTCATTAAAAATGGAAAACATAATTTCAATTAAAAAGGAAAAAAATGAAACTGAAATAATTCATGTTGCGCAACATATTCCACAAATTCAAACAGAGTACTAGGCTTTATTATTATGTAAGAATGTAAGAAAAAAAATTTAAAAATATTTAGCACATAGTAAAATAATTTGGATACATATTGGAAACCGAACAAAACAAATTAAAAATATTCCTAATGTTTACAATTGGAAATTTTATTTTAGGGATCTTGCCCCTAAAATAAAATTTCTAAACTCTAATATTCAAATTATCAAAGAAAGTACTTAAATTTTCTACCCTATTCCCCACCAAAAACTAGGTGAATAAATTAAAGGGAAATGTGAAAAAAATCGCGGGGAAAAATATCATTCGCGATAAGGGGAATTTAATTTTAGCATGATATCATTCACGAGGAAATTTTTCATGATAGAAATTTTAGGGAAAAGGGAAAAAATTTCGAGGGAAAAATTATTCATGATGGAGGTGAATATGACTTTTTAAGCAAATTATTTCTTTATCTACTTTCCATTCGCGGTGTTTAAATTTCCTTATTTATTAAAAGAAAATTAGAATACAAAATACATTTAAAGACAAATTAGTTTTTGGAATTTTTTGGGTTATATAAATTTTTTATTTTATTTTATTTAAATTTTTTTTTTGTTATACACGATTTTTGATAATTCTTAATGATGCTTTCAAAAACAAAACACAACAACAACAAATAAACCAATATATTCTCTTCAGTGGAGCAAACGGGATAAACATTTACAAGCGTGACTCATACAGAAAATATGGAAAACACGAGCACAAACTGAAAAAGAATTTCGCCACGATAGAAAAAGGTAATGCTGCACGCAGGCGCATTAATGCACGTACTAATGATTTTTATTTGTATTTTATTTTTCTAAAGGTGTACGTAAACAACCCTAAATGCAACTCAGTGGCATTTTTAAGAGCAGTGCACAGAGCGAGTAAATATTGAGTTGTTTTTTAAAAAAACAGAAGGTCATTGTACACGAACGTATCTTTTCTTTACGGTACGCACACATTAATAATGTCTCATACAAAGGGAAATTGAACAAGATAATAAATAATATAAAAACGCATTTCATATGGCTGCAATGTGTTTTATAGACAGACAAAACGACATGACAGATAATATTGGACTAGGCTAAATGTTGTGTGGTGGCTCACATGTTTATGCATGCGCTTCTTTATTTATGCCATTTTCCAACTGCAAAATTTATGAATTTGCAACAGAATAAGAAATTTTCTGAACATCAGCAAAATTAATTTTCGTTTGATTGTAGGCTGCATCATGCCAAGATCCATCCAACCGAACATCCATTCACCATATGGTTGGCAATTTTCTTTCTTCATTTTTCGTTTGTTTGGTGGTTAAAATCGTATATAAAAAATTTACCCAACATAAAATCAGCAAAGGGAGCAGGCACATGTGCAAAAATCTTTTATTACTTATTATTCTTTTGCTGTTTATTTTCGCAAAATTTTATCTGTAAATGAATTACATACTTTAAAGCTAAACTACAATTAAGAAAGGGGTTGTTGGTAAATCGATACAATTTGCAGGAAAAACAGGAAAAGCAAAAGATTTATGTTTCAACAATCAGCTTTGATCTTAGAAAATTTATGGGAAGTGCCAATCATTTAATCCTTTTAGCACGAACTTAAGCATCTAATTTACTTGGAAATTTCGCTTCATTTTATTTCTTATTTAAACAAATACCCGCAACATTTTGACAGCTTCATTTGTTGTTAAATTTAATGTAGTAAAAGTTGTTGTTGTTGTTGAAATGGAGTGATTGTTTGAAATGGATTTCTTTAAGTAACAATTTTTGGGTTGAACGCAGAGCTTAGAAAAGTGGAGGAAACAAACGCAAAAGTATGACAAAATAGTCCGAACACATTAATCATGAAGTAAACCTGGGCACATTATGAAAATTAAAAAAAAACATCACCCAACAAACTTAAGTACAATGTTTTCTAGAGTTGACGTACGTATACTAAAGACCGAGACACATAGAATCCGTCATGCGTTATGCGTCAACTTTTTTAATTGACATGACCGTACCGACGGAGAAGGTTGGCGCAATTAGTACCTTGTTGGCGGATATTAAATCAGTTGAGTGTTCACCATTTTATTTATTTAATTTAAATTTATTTATTTTATACAATTTTTTATATATTATTAAACTTTTTCCTGAACATAAAATACAAAAAAAATTAATCAAAACAATTTGAAAAACTTAAGGCCGAGACACATAAAGGGTGTTTTTATAAGAGCTTGCTGATTTGAAATTTAAATAAAACACATGCCAAATTATGAAATGGCCAAAAAAATTTTTTATTTGGTAGATAATTTCTTGTCATTTAACATTTAAATATAATTTCGGGCAAATGGCCACCACGACTATTTTGCACAGAGGTCATTCTGGAGGTTAAATTTTCGACCACCTTTTCAAGCATTTGAGGGCGTATTTTAGCAATGACATGTTGAATACTGGTTTCCAAAGCGTCAATCGTTGCTGGTTTATCCACGTAAACCAATGATTTCAGGTATCCCCACAAAAAATAATCGAGTGGCGTCAAATCACACGAACGCGGAGGCCAATTCACCGGTCCATTTCTCGAAATAATGTTGTCGTTGAAATGTTCTTTCAATAAGTCCATTGTTTCGCCCGCAGTATGACAAGTGGCACCATCCTGTTGAAACCACATTTCGTTTACATCCATATCTTGAAGTTTTGGCACCAAAAATTCATTGATCATGATTCTGTATCGATTTCCATTCACGGTAACGCGTCGTCCTTCCTCATTTTTAAAGAAATAAGGGCCGATGATTCCACCTGCCCATAGACCGCACCAAACAGTACATTTATCGGGATGCATTGGTAATTCTTGAACGGCGTATGGATTATCTTTGCTCCAAATACGGCAATTGTGCTTGTTGACATATCCATTCAACCAAAAATGCGCCTCATCACTGAAGAGAATTTTGCGGTAAAAAAGCGGATAAACATTTTTAATTGAACACTGTTTTTGAAAATAAATTTCCACGATTTGGAAGCGTTGTTCTGGAGTTAACCTGTTCATGATGATTTCCCAAACAATAATGAGTAGAGACGTCACTTTAAACTGTCGAAACAGCTGTCAGACAACACAGTGATTCGTATAAAAAAAAACTTCATAAAAAAACACCCTTTAGAAGCCGTCATACGTTATACGTCGCCTTTTTCAACTAACAATTGAGTTGAAATACATTCTTTCTTCTGTGAGTAGTAACATTCAATACTTCTGCTTCAACGCAAAGTACGAAAGTTGACCAACTTTTAAGTTTTGACGTACGTTGAATTCTTTGACAGACATCAGTAAGTTTTTCAGATTCTTTCGATTAATTTTTTTGTATTGTGTTTTCAGGAACAATTAAATAATATATAAAAAATTGTATAAAGTAAATAAAATAAAAGTTAATCAAATAAAATGGAGTAAAAATAACCCATTTAATATCCGTCAACAAAGTACTCATTGTGCCAACGTTCGCCGTCAGTACGTTCATGTGAGGTAAAAAAGACGACGCATAACGTTTGACGGATTCTATGTATCTCGGCCTTTAATGATGTGTGTCAAAGTATTCAACGTACATTAAAAGTTGGCCAACTTTCGTACTTTGCGTTGACGCAGAATTACTAAATGTACTCAACTGCCAGTTGAAAAAATCTACGTATAACGTATGACGGATTCTGTGTCTCGGCCTTAATATTGAAGTTTCAATGCAACTCATAATGGCTTAATTTTTAATAAAAATAAAATCTTTAAAATGGTGTGTCTGTAAATCAGGCGGCAATGACAGATGACAATATTTCTTATACAGAGCATTTTATTAGGTTTATTCGAGTACTTTTGTAATAAAATTATGCAAGTGAGTAACAGACTGAGTATGTAATATAAAAGACACTACTTTTAATAAAACCATTGGCATACGCAGGGTTTTTCAACAAGAACTTTGTTTTCTAAAACAAAAAATTTAGATGAAGATAATTAAAATTTTTATTGAATTCGGAAAAGAAAAGTTCATCAATAATGAATGAAAAATGATATCACCATGACGGTGATAGCCACGTCATCAATAATAGACCAAAATTGAGTTGTTAACAACTCGCGATAGAGTGCTTCATTGACCGTTACCGCATTTGCAGCCTAGTCTTGGGAAAAAATTTCCCCATCACGCCTCCAAACCGCATAGCGTACCATACAGTGACACGTTGAGCATGCAAAGGCTTCTCAATAATCGCTTTAGGATTTTCAGAAGCATAAATGCGCCAATTTTGCCTATTGACAGAAGGTCTCAGAAGGATGATTTTGTTGTTCGAAAATATCACGAATTTTACAATTTGTAACTTTAACAGAACCACTATTTTCATAGTGGATTTTAATTATTTGAATGCGATTTTCGAGCGAAATTGAATTCATTGTAACAATTGCCAATGCATCTACCACAAATACGTCAAAAAACTAAAGGTCGAAACTATCATGTTGTTGGTGTTGCCACAATTAATAACAAAGTTCGGGTTGAAATTTATGTAATAATAATTTCTTAAATCAATCATTTTCATTTTGTTCTATAATTATTAAATTGACACGAAAACTTTAAATATCGTATATATTATTGTTCTAACAAACATTTAATGTCATTTATTTAAGATATTTTCTTAGTTAATTTATTAAACTCAGCCATATGTGTATGTAGATGTAATTAACAGCAATAGTTCCGTCTTTAGACTAAATTAAATAAATAAATAACAAATAAAAACGTTATATTCGATCGGGTCGAATCTTAAATACCCTCAAAATATTTAGTAAGTAAATTTAAAATCTTAATATTCCACTCTCAAAAAAAAATTAATAAATAGAATGCAATCACGTTCATTTATTAAAAATAAAAATAAATAAAAAATAATTTGCAGTTTCGCAGATTTGAACCTATAGCCTGTTGGGAAATTAACATCCTGTAATATAAAATACAAAAAATTTAAAATATTTAACTTGGTGGAACAGAGTTTCTTTATATAATATTGTACGTCAATGCCCACTAAAGGGGGCGGGGTCCAAAAATAGACTACATAATGTTTTCCACAGACCAACGTATGGGCATTGCTAGACCGTCTTAGACTTCATCACTGATCATTATATATACCTTATGGGTCCTTTTTGGAGGTCATTAAAACTGTATATTGTCAGGGTCTCTCTGGCAAGGCTCAAGGGGGCGATATTTCACATTTGCCATAAAACTCTAAAAATAAATGTTCGGAAGAATTAAGTGTAAAATTTATTTAATTTTTTTTTGTATAGGGCCATTTAGGAGGCCAAGGGGGAGGAGGTTATGTCTCAGCTTCGTCACTAAAGCTTAAAATTGTTATATTTAAGAAATGTAGGCTTAAGTAAAACAATTTGTTAAATTTTTACACTATTTTTGCATATAATAACGCCCCCTAAAGGGGGGGGGGGACCAAAAACAAATTTTTTTTTATTTTATGGCTCTAAGCTTAATGCATGGACCTTCTTTAACATAAGAATATATCATTTGTTTAACAAAATTACAAAAAAACATTGAAAATTATGTTGGTTTAGTTCTTCTTAGGGGAACCTTTTTCCCTCTCTCCCGATTAAGCCCATTTCCGAACTTGACCTGTGCTATCTTTCAAGATATATTTATACCAAATTTCAAAAGTCTGGCTCTTCTCGTTTGTACTGAATCGTGATTTCCACAGACGGACATGTTCAGGTTGTCTTAGATTTCATCACTGATCAAGAATATATATACCTGTGGGTGCTGTTGGCTGAAGTAGTAGAACACGAGACTATGAAGCGGAGAGTCCTGAGTTCGAGCCCCAGCTGAGTCATGAAATATTGTGTTGAATTCTTTTGATCAGCATTAGTGCGTGGTTGTGTTAGTTGTTGCCAGTCTGTTTTCAGTGATGAAGGCATAGTACTGATCACTGGACAATTACTGGCAGCGACTGACCCAATCATGTACTAAAAGCAGAGTAACAGCACCCACCTTCGTCGGCCCTGTAGCAAAAATTAGCCGACGAAGTAAAAGGTTGAAATAGCAAAAAAAAAAAAAAAAAACAATTGTCTATCTTCTCATCTTTCCTAATCTGTCCCCTCAATACTATCCCCTCGTTTTCAGTTCCAGCGCAATGCATTGCATATATAGGGGACATCCCCTGAGTGCTGGTCCTACTCCTAAAAAAAAAAATATATATATACTTTATGGGGTTTCAGATGAATATTTCGCTGCGTTACAAACGGAATGACAAAGTGAATATAACCTCCAATTCTTTTTTGGAGGGTATAAAAATATGAAGTGCTAGTGTAGGGTATTAGAAATGATCATTCAATTTAAAATATGTATGTATGTGTAGGTAATTATATTCGTATATATATGTATATGTATGTATGTATGCATGTATTGGATGTCTAGAATTTAAATGAATTTGTACGTGTGTAAATATGCTGGCATATTAAGAAGAATGACATCATTTAACCCTAAACACTCAAGTGCATAATTTATTCCATTCAGTTCCATTCTATCACACACTTACACACTTAATTGAGCGCTTTAAATAAAAAATATTTTTTTTTACGACCACAATAGTAGAAGTGCAATTTAATTTTAAAGTACTGTTTTCCTAGTACAATAACAATGGACGTACATACATATTTACTTATTTACATATGTTTGTATGTATGTTTGCGTGCTTGAATAAAGGCAACAATGCGTTCATCAAATTGTTTTAATAAAACAAAACTTGCCAAGTTAAAGGAGTTGCGTAGCAAAAAAATATAAAATAAATTAATAAAATAAAGATGACTTATGAGTTGTTAATAAATTCCGGATTATAAGTTTAATTCAATTCAATTTATTTCGTATTCATTCCATTTATTTATTTATTTCTGATACTCACATTAAACTTTTTGTAGGTACATTTAACTTGAAAACATAAAAAAATGTAAGACGTGATAAAAATTCATAATAATAAATTCAATTTTGTTAAAATTAATTTTTGTAGTGAAATTTTGGCTGCATCTACCAAAAACGTCTGCCAATAAATTTTATTTTCAAGGTTTATTTTGCACTTCTTTTGATGGATGTGTTTAGTTTGTGTTTTAGGCTGCACCACACACATACTCGAGCATATATGCTGTTACACTCACACATGTTTATGCGTGTATGTGTTTATGTAGGAATTCATGTGCACTTGTATACTGAATTTCGTAATAATAATTAAAATAAATGTGTAAAAAATAAAACTGTCAGTTGGATGAAAAACGATTTTGTGCTCACCCTAATGCTGTTGCAACATTTTTTATTTTTTTTGTTACAATTGTAATGGAAAAACCTGAAAGAAATTTACTTAATTGTTTTGAATACCTAGCAATTTAATGAAATAACTGTTGAAAGTATCCGGTGATATTTGCAACTCGTTACGAATGTCTTTAAGTATGTACGTATGCATGTATTTATCTATGTATTGTAGTTTGTACGTAAGTACGCATGTATTTTTATATAAATGCTGTAATTACAAAGAAAGTATTTTTCGATGGTAGAAAGTTTTTCTTATGTAGTCGTACAAAAATACATACATACATATATTTTTCTAATTAATTCTGCAGCTAACCAGTTGGCCACGTCTTC
Source organism: Linnaemya tessellans (assembly GCA_951800035.1). Lineage (NCBI taxonomy): Eukaryota > Metazoa > Arthropoda > Insecta > Diptera > Tachinidae > Linnaemya > Linnaemya tessellans. The sequence goes on along the minus strand of OX637532.1, from coordinate 159,155,424 downwards.
AAGGCATATTTAACGACAAGTGCAAAACAATTGGGGGATTCACACTGTAGTCATAAAATCATAAGTCATAAAATAATAGCACGAAAAATATGACTAGTGTGAACAACCCGTCATAACTTAGGATGCTATTTCAAACATCGATCAGCTGATAAGATAACAACACTTTTTTTTATATTTTTTTTTATTAAATTTATCTTCTGGTGCACAAAAGTTTCTAAATGAATTTGTATGAATTTTTTTGCGGCGGCACACGGTGAAACGTTCAGTGGCTGCCAGCTGCGTAAGTTAAAAGCGAAAAATTTTTCACTTGTATATGCGATTTAGTTCTCTTTTAATTTTCTTTATGTTATAAAAATGTGATTTAATGTACAGACATATAGGTATGAATAATTTTTTAGTCGTGAATCATATATAATTAACGGTGGCAAACATATACTATCGCCGTTTCGCCTAAAGATTTCCAGCCGTTCGACTCGGATTTCTAGAGCTATTTTATGACAAAACAAAAACATACCTGAAAGTGTGCTATTATTTTATGACTTTTTTATATGCAGCACAACAACAACTTTTTTAAACTGGTCTATGGACTATGGACTTTATGACAATATGACTAAATAGCACACAGTGTGAATACCCCAAATAATAAGTTGTAAAAGAAGTACTGAAGACAGCTCTATACAAATTGTCGGCGAGATTGTCATATAAATGGTGTCGAAGTTACTCAAGACGAGATGAGCGACATTCATCGTCGAATACGATTTTGCAATGTGTGTACTTTTAATGCGTATGTATAGTTTTTATACCCTCCAAAAAAGAAATGGAGGGTATATTCACTTTCTCATTCCGTTTGTAACGCAGCGAAATATCCACCTGAGACCCCATAAAGGATATATATTCTTGATCAGTGATGAAATCTAAAACGATCTGAGGAGCATGTCCGTCCGCCCGTCTGTGGCAATCACGATTCACTCCAAACGAAAAGAGCCAGACTCTGGAAATTTGTTATAAATATATCTTGAAGGGGAGCACAGGTTAAGTTCTGAAATGGGCTAAGTCGGGCAAGAGGGAAAAAAGTTCCCCTAAGAAGAACTAAACCGATCTCTAAAAAACAACTTAATTTTTAAAGTTTTTTTTTGTAAGTTTGTCAAGCAACTGATATATTTTTACGTTAAAGAAGGTCCAACGCGTTAAACTTGGAGCCATAAAGTCTAAAAAATTAATTTTTGGACCCCGCCCGCTTTAGTGGGCCTTATTATATGCAAAAATAGTGTAAAAATTTAACAAATTGTTTTACTTAAGCCTACATTCCTTAAAAATAACAATTTTAAGCTTTAGTAATGAGGCTGAGACGTAACCTCCTCCCCCTTGGCCCCCCAAATGACCCTATTAAAAAAACTTAAATAAATTTTACACTTAATTATTCCGAACATTTATTTTTAGAATTTTATGGCAAAGGTGAAATGTCTCCCCCACAGCCCTTGCCAGGGAGACCCCGCCAAAATACAGTTTTAATTAGGGATGTAACGATACGCCGTTTTGCCGATCCGATACTCAAAAAGAAATATCGCCGATACCGATTCCGATACCGATACGCATATTGAAATTGAACTCAAGTTAAAATTAACAAAACTCAAGTAGAGTAATTCTTTTATTATACAAAATTACAGAGTAAGAGATTATTAATATTTAAAATTGATATTTGAATTCATTCTGAAATTAACAAAAACAAATAATTTTTTTTTAACAAAATAATAGTGTAAGCGATTATTAATGAGTCCATTCAAACTGAATGTCATACTGTTTATTTTCTAAAATCATCCAAATTTTCAATACAACGGTTAGTAAAAACCGTTGAAAATTGAATTGTTTGGTCAAAACAGCTCCAAAAAAATTTAAGAAGTATCGTCGTATCGACATTAAAATATCGCCGATATCGATATATCGGGAAATCAGAAGTATCGCCGATATATCGGAATCGGTATCGGTATCGGTTACATCCCTAGTTTTAATACCCTCCAAAGAGAATTGGACCCCATAAAGTATATATATTCTTGATCAGTGATAAAGTCTAAGATGGTCTTGCATTGGCCCATACGTTCGTCTGTGGAAAACATGATATAGTGTATTTTTGGACCCCGCCTCCTTCAGTGGGCTTTGACTTAAGATATTATATAAAGCAACCCTGTCCCACGAAGTTAAACATTTTAAATTTACTTACTAAATATTTGGAGGGTATTTAAGATTCGACCCGGTCGAATATAACGTTTTTACTTGTTGTGTATAGTTTTTTTCTGTTGATAAACTGAGAATAATTCATGTGCATTGGTAGGCCGATCAGCTGTTGCATATATTTTACTGGATTTTACAATTTTCCCGTTCCCATACATTTAAAGGGGTTTTCTATGTGTCTCGGCCTTTATGTTCTAAAAAAGTTTGTCATTCGCATTTAGAATACTAGATGATAAATTCAAATTGCCTCCCGACAATTCTTTGTTTTCTTAATGATTTTCTCAACAACAACAAAAATTCCTTGCGCTTTCACAAGCCAATATATTGGATTTCAATAGTACTTAAATAAATTTATTGATTTGAACGAGCGCGATTTACATCAGGGCTCTTTCAAGGACTACCTGCTCTCGTTAAATTTTATTGATAGCCCAGCTACTTTTCTATAGTCTTCCTACAAATAATTAGAGGCCACAAATTTCGTAGTTGTATTATAGAGCTTAATAACAAAAATAAAATTATTGTCAAACCTCAGCTAAAGCTGCTTAAATTACCCAACACTTGCAATATTTTAGGAGCATTGAACATTGAACGTTTCCTAAGCCGTTCAAAGGCCTACATTCTAGTCAATTTCCTCATTATAATTACGCAGTCTTTTGAAACTTCTTTTCTTTTTTTCAGACAATACTATCAAGCAAAACTCTAAGTTAAAAAGTTAATTAAGCGCATAAAAATTCATTATGAGGTGTAGCTAAACAATTAAATAATTGTGTTTCTTCTTTTTCTTGTTCGATATGAAAACTTGACGCAATTTTATGTGTTTTATGATTCTAAGATGTTTCTTATTTGAACAAAAAACAAGAAACATTTTGCAAAAATAATTACATATTTCTCTTACCGCCATACTTTTAATTCTGCTCTTACATTTTGTGTAGTTACACACACACAGATGCGTACAATATTAAAACCGGAAACACTACTTTGATAATGTATGATTTAAGTGAATGAATTAAAATATCATACGTGTGCATGAAAGATAACGCGTGAAAAAACACCGACAGAAATTTAATGTAAAAATTTTACATTTTATAATATTTAATATTTACATAGAACATGAGACACTGTGCAACAAAATCAAACATTTTAACTTAGAAGATGCCAAAATATGTACCACACACATACATTTACATACAGACATACTCGTATATCCACTTGTATCATCATGAGCGTTTTTGATCTGATTTAATAGAGTCAAACGTAAATTTGTTTGTTTGTATGTGTGTAAATCTCTGGTAATTCATGATACTTGAACCCTTCTGAACTATTTTTATGAACTAGATCTGACAAGCAATTTATTACTACTTAACACTTAATGAATGAAAGAACATATTAATTAGTTGTAGGAATTCAAATTCCAACGAAGTATGAACATTTTTTAAATTATTTTTTAATGTTATTACGACTATGAAAAGTATTAAAGAAGACTGATCTTTATTGTTGTACATATTTCAGTATTTTTCAACGTGTATAACAATTTGATATGACAACAAGAATCAAAATACGCATTTCATTGCGTGCATGTAAGTGTTTTTGTTGGTAAAAATGGGACATAATAACAAAAAAAAAATCAAAAACAGTTAATGTCCATATTAATTATTGTGGGGAATTAAAAAAACAAAACAAAACTTATAGTCAGTCTGACTGCTGGCGTCATATATTAAGCGAACGCAACTGAACTGAACAATGAAAACTCCCAACCAACCGCCAGACACAAACTTGTCATCAACGTCGCGCATTCGAATAAAATACAGAAGACATAAATATTGGCAGCGGATGTTAATAACGAAATAGGGAAACAAACTATTTATGGCAACCCATTTATTTACTTATTTCTTCACCCATTCAGTCAGTCGAGTCAGTCATTCACTTTAACTTAAGAATTAAATGCCATAAAAAATAAATGCAAGACAATGTGATGGAACGACCTTAGGCATTGTCTTTAATTGGCTTCAGGGTGTATGTTGTGTTTCCTCCCATTTTTGGCAAATAACATAAAATGAGTTGGATGGTTTTAATTAATACAGTTTGTGTTCACAGAAATTTATTCTTAAACAAAATATTAATTTATTAACCCAAATATTATTTAAGGAACTACATTTCCAAACTATTGAATATATGAAATTTAAAAGTAATAAAAAATTTATAAAAACCACACTTACTTAGCAGCTAAATTTTTGAAATCTACCTTACACACAATAGTTCTTTAAAATGTACTTTTTGCCAATATTTTCCAAAGGTGCTTTTAATATACTTTTAGCGAAATATTAATCATTAGACACATATTGCAATTTTAACAATATTTCTGGTACTTCACAACTCTGGATATCTGCAAATACGGCTGAATAAACAATATGAATGGGAAATGAGAACAGAAAAAATATTGTTTAAAGTGTAGAACAATTGAATGTTGGCTGGAAAATAATTTTGCAAATTTATTACTGTTTTCATTTAAATTTATTACTCAATTTTCTGTTATTGACAAAGTCCTAATCCTCAAGTCTTCCCAGATTTTTGGAAATTCATTTAAAACAAATAAAATGCGCTTGAAATCTATTTTTAAGGATATTTGAGAAAAAAAGTACGCTTCATAACACGTTTAAATTTTATGAACTTGCTCCCATACCTTTAAAAATTCTTATTTAGCGGCTTTGTAACATATTACACTTTTGCCTAAAATATAGTACTTCACAGCTCTGTATACCGCATAAAGTAAAAAGACGGCTGAATAAACAATGCGGGTGGGCGGTAATCTAAAACACAAATGTTAGTTTGAAATGTAAAAGAAAGAATTAATGGATGAAATAAAGTTTTAAATTTTTTATGATTCCATTTAAATTTATTACTCACTTTTCTTGAAGTGATAAAAAAGGGGACAGATATTTAAATACAATATGAATGTAAACATGTGCATTTAATGTTTGCAAAAATAACATAAAAATATATAAGTAAATTATTGCAATTTTTAACGAATATAAAATAAGAAACAAAAATATAAATATAAGAAAAAAAACTTGCATTTTATGGGGCATTTAGCGTTATCATACAAAAACCCAATAAAAAATTTATATTTAAGGTTAATTGTGATGAATATTGGGAAATCACTTTACTCTGTGTTTGCTCCCATTGTCTACACTCGTTGCATTTAGAGTACATATTTAGTACAGACAGCAGTCATAAAAATTTGGTATTTAAATTTTCCAGCGTTGCCACTAAATAATTTTTCCCCTCAAAAATTTTCACAACGAGCTACCAAAATTTTTGAAAACGTTTTCGAAATCAGATTGTCAAGATGTTCATTTAGCTCACAACTTTTGAATTAATAAAGGCCGAGACACATATAATCCGTCATACATTATGCGTCGAATTTTTTAACTGACATAAACGTAACGACGGAGAAGGTTGGCACAATTAGTACTTTGATGCTGGATATGAAATCAGTTGTTTGTTCTCTATTTTATTTATTAAACTTAAATTATTTATTTTATTACACTATGAACTGTTACCCGTAACTTTGTCCGCGAAGAATATGAGAAATTTTAACTAATGTGTATGTTATGTCAATGATGTGTTGTGTTTTTACTGTACGAAACTTTAAAACGTTCTTAGTTATCAGTTTCATAATTTCATATATCCCTAGACTTCATAAAAAGTGCAAGTCATTATGAAAAGTGCAAGACTTTATGTAAAGTGCAAGTCATAATAAAAAGTGCAAGTAATTATGAAAAGTGCAAGTCATTATAAAAATTGAAAGTCATCATAAAAAGTGCTAGTCATTATAAAAAGTGCAAGTTATTACAAAAAGTGCAAGTCATTATAAAAAGTGCAAGTTATTACAAAAAGTGCAAGTCATTATAAAAAGTGCAAGTCATTATAAAAAGTGTGTCATCATAAAAAGTGCAAGTCATTATAAAAAGTGCAAGTCATTATAAAAAGTGTAAGTCATTATAAAAATTGCAAGTCATTATAAAAATTGCAAGTCATTATAAAAAGTGCAAGTCATTATAAAAAGTGCAAGTCATTATAAAAAGTGTGTCATCATAAAAAGTGCAAGTCATTATAAAAAGTGCAAGTCATTATAAAAAGTGCAATTCATTATAAAAAGTGCAAGTCATTATAAAAATTGCAAGTCATTATAAAAAGTGCAAGTCATTATAAAAAGTGCAAGTCATTATAAAAAGTGCAAGTCATAATAAAAAGTGCCAGACATTATAAAAAGTGCAAGTCATTATAAAAAGTGCAAGTCATCATAAAAAGTGTAATTCATTATAAAAAGTGCAAGTCATAATAAAAAGTGCAAGACAAATGTTCATAGTTATCAGTTTAATAATTTCATAGTTGCATACAAACTTTTGACCACCCTTGACCACTTGGTAGGATCGGTTCCATAAACAAAAATTACCCTATATTATTGTTACATTAAAAATGAAAAGTTGGCCAACTTTCGTTTTTTGCGTTGACGCAAAAGTACTGAATGTGAAAACGTTCATAACTCAATTGTCAGTTGAAAAAGCCGACGTATAACGTATGACGGATTCTAAGTGTCTCGGGCTTTAATATTGATTTCAGAAAAATTTATAACTCAATATTGAATTACAGTTTTCTGCACCATAAAGTAAGTATTGTTAAGTTATTTATTTTCTGCCATGTATTAATTATAAATTTTTAGGTCAAAAGTCTGACAGAATGGTCGATCTTCCAGACGTCAGACTATTTTGGCGGCTGGCTACATATTTCTGTATGACACATAAAACATAAATTTACATTGTCATGTTTCAATCCACTTACAACAGCTTTCACTGTAATTAAAATTTCTTACACACAACATACTTTTGTATCATTATGCATGTTGAATGCGTCACAAAATATATTCGAACTGACGACTGCTGCAGAAGAAGGGCGAAAAAACAACAACAAACGAACAACAATAAAATTAATTTAAAGAAAAAATGTTTTATTTTTATGTAACTTTTTTTATAGGAGGCACTTACAAAGATGCACATACGTACTTACATACATATTTACACACTTATGGATGTGTAACATGCGTGAGTCAAGTTGTGTTGAAGAAAGTGTGAAAACCAGAAAGAATTTTATTATTTTGTAAATTGGGATATGAAACAAGAAAGCCAACAACAGGAACAGCAATAAAACACAAAAATAATAATAAATGCTCTTGTTCATATAAAATTATGATGAAATTTTTCACATAAGAAAATTTATTTTTATAAATTTGTTTATAATCAAATGCTCAATACAAGAGAAGGGCAGAGATAATACATTAGCCCTATTCACAACCTTGTGCAAATGGTCTTGCACTTCTTCAAGATTGTTAAATTATTGCTTTTCAGCTTAAGTTTGTTCATGGGAACGTATTGTCAGTTGTGGGAGTGTAATATTAGTTTCAAGTTTTTTTCAAATATTTTTTATTTATTTTATTAAATATTTTTATTAATACATATTATTCTTGTTTTTGCTTAGTGTGCTTAAATAGCATTCCAATACACTTTTTAAGTCTTTATACCAGAAACAAACTGTCTTAAAAAATGGTACATATTAAAAAAAACTATTTAAATTAAGAAAACTTTGCGATTTGCTTATAAATATGTATGTATATAAAATAAATTTAATAGTTTTATGTCACCTCCAATATCAGTATGTAAATCAGTTAACAAATCATTATTTTGTTATATTAAAAAAAAGTTGACTCAGACAGAAATCTGTGGGAGGCTTAATAATATACGAATAAGGCTGTTATGTTGTCTGTAAATAGAAAGCAATAATTGTATCCAATGTCTAACACAGCAATAACAACTCAGACATCTGCGGAATGCTTTATTTATGTCAGGGATGGAAAATTATATTGCACAGAGATGGGAAATTATACCAGCACTTCGATTTAATATAAATATACTAAAGAATAACGCTGTAAACCACTTAAATAATACTTTTTATATAGAAAATTTTCAAATAATTAGGTTATAAGCATAAAATATTTTTTGGTAATTATGCCTTAAATATACAAAATGAATTTAAAACCTGAAAGAATATATATAAAAAACTAGTACTTTTATAGGCTTAAATTTGCTTATAGAAAAATTAATTCTAAAAATACAAGTGATACCAAAAAATCGTCGGAAACGTATATTTTCGAAGTTATGAACCCATAAAGCTCTGCAGGTCTTAGGTATTTTCTTTGTATTTCTGGTCTTAGGTATTTTCTTCGTTTATCGTTCTTACTATTCTGCAAGAAATCTTAAGCACGCTACGTTGTTTTGAAAATAGCAAGATGAAAAAGCAAACTTAAGCAATGCAATGCAAAAAACCTTTAAGTTAGCGAAGCCACTATTTGATCATAGAGGAATAAATCATTATGTCCGGCCGGAAAGCACCAATGCAGAAAACCTTTAGTCAGCGAAGCCACTATTCCGAATACACTAGACTTGTGTCCAACTAGCTCATACGCTCAGTTTTGACAAGAACCTCTGATCAAACCCATTTAAAATATATAGGTTTGATCAGAGGTTCTTGTCAAAACTGAGCGAATGAGCTAGTTGGACCCAAGTCTAGAATACACAGAAGAGAAAACTTTATGCTCAGCCGAAGGTCGGCAATGCGGGAAATCTTTACTCAGCGAAGTCACAATTCAACACATCGCACCCTAAATACAAAAGGGGCACAACTCAAAATACTAAAATTTTCAGGCAAAAAACTAGTCATCGTACAGAAGCAACACACTTAACAAAAATAGACATAACTGTATTTTTCCAGTTAAAGAAGATAGTGATGTGAAAGAAATGTTTGCAGTAGTTAGAGATGTGTATTCTGAATTAATTTATGGAAAAAAAGTCAGTTTTGGAAAATTTTGAGTTGTGCCCCTTTTGTATTTAGGGTGCGATATATAGATGAGAAAATGCTGAAGCCCGGTCGGATTCGTTGTACGTTATGCGTCGCCTTTTTTAACTGACATGAACGTACCGGCGGAGAAGGTTGGTACAATGAGTACTTTGTTGACGGATGTTAAATCATTTAATATTTTCTAAACACACTATACCAAAAAATAAATAAAAACAATTTGAAAACCTTAGAAATGTTTGTCAAAGTATTCAACGTACGTCAAAAGTTAAAAATTGGACAACTTTCGTATTTTGCGTTGACGGAGAAGTACTGAATGTGACAACGTTCATTAGAAAGCATGTATTTATGTCAATTGAAGAAAGCGACGTATAGCGTATGACGGATTGCATGTGTCTCGGCTAGGCTTGCCAGATCCAGATTATTAAAAAGCTGGACATGTGAATTAAAAATGCTGGATATTAAAAAAAAAGCTGGACATTTTGAAATAAAATTTTCACGAAAAGTTACTTGTTTATTGTACAAACAATTTTATATTAATTATATCGACATACCTCTCACTTGCTGCAACAACGTCACAACTCAAAAAATTAGTTTCTTATTTTAATGTAGAATTAATTATCGCTCCTATATTTATCTTAAGTAAAAAATTTATGTAAAAATCTTGCATATTCAGCTCTTGAGAGAAATATAATTTTTCGTTTTCCCATTGACTTCTTTGCAAATTGAAAACTTTAATTATGACTTTTTCCAGCATATGAGCGTTATGTATTTAAGAATTAAAACTAAATAACGAAAACAAAAAATCATACCAAAAAGACGCAAGCAAAACAAAAAAAGGTACTAGATATTTTTGTACTTTGAAGTAAAAAAGTTATAGCAAATTTATAAAAATTATTTTAAAGCAGCAATAAATATTAAGAGCATTTTGTGGAAAATTGTTTTTAGCTGGACAAATTTCTTTTTAGCTTGAAACTGGACAGGCCATTAAAAAGCTGAACAATCCAGCCAAAACAAGCCCAACTGGCAACCCTAGTCTCGGCCCTAGCTGACATGAACGTACTGACGGAGAAGGTTGGCACAATTAGTACTTTGTTGAGGGATATTAAATCAGTCATCTGTTCTCCATTTTATTTATTAACTTGAATTTTTCTCATTTTATTAAATATTTTGTGTAATATTTTATTAATCAAAACAATTTCAAAAACTTACTGATGTTTACATTAAAAGTGAAAAGTTGGCCAACTTTCGTACTTTGCATTGACGCAGAAGTACTGAATGTGACAACTCGCATAAGAAAACGTGTATTTCAACTCAGTTGTCGGTTGAAAAAGGCAACGTATGACGGATTCTATATGTCTCGGCCTTAACTCTGAAAATATGCGTTTCCGCAGATTTTATTATTTCACAACTTTTTTAGCATTAAAATGTTTATATTTTAGGACAATTCTTTTTTATATCGGAGGAGTGCACTCGGAGCCACAGATTATAATTAAAGTTTTGAGGCTCAAACAGCCGACTGCAATAAGATATACTACCTATTAGATGGAGCTCCTAACATATTTCAACATTGCTGTCAGGAACACTTTTGCTTAAAAGTGACGTAAAAAAATGATTCCATTCTTCCGTTTATATGAAAAGCCAAAGTGTTCATTATTTATGCATAAACATAAATGTAGTATTCATGAATATTTTACTTAAGACAATGTTTGCACAATCACTTCAACTTACCTTTAATGCATTAGCCGTTTCGCATGAAAATATAATTTGAGAAAAGAAACCAAATCGTTCATTTCAATAATAAAATAAGTGATCCAAATAAATTTTACGTTCTTCTACTTTTTTATAAATAAATCATGTCAAGGCTGGAAGGTGCATCTGGATTTTTTGCAACTTCTGTTTCCATAACAATTTCTTACAACTTCACATTCTTTGCACAAGTTAGCAAAAACACACAAGGAAGAGATCGAAGAAAAATATGTAAACAAAACTTTTCTTAAAACTTGATCTGGGCAACGAATTTCAATAAAGAAGTGTATTGAATTAAAACTTGTTTTTATATATTGTTGTACATATATATTTACATCCACACACATCTATTTACTGTATGTATTCATGAAACATATTTGTGAATGCATGTACATTGTGTGTAGTTTTTTATTTTTTTAATTTTGCAAACATGAAATCACATCATCAATCTCCTCTTAATAGGTGCCATTTTACAAAAATTTTTTCGTTTTTATTACAAACGTTAGTTATAGATTTTAAGCTTTTTATTTTACGTCATAGTCTTTTAATAAATATTTTGCGCTTATTAAATGTGTATTTTTAATTATATTTTGGAATATTAATATCTTCGTAGTCTAAATTGTATCTTCATAAGTATTTAGCAGTCATAAAACATTTAATAACATCGCACACTTTCACAACACACTCCACCACTAGACATCAGACTTGACCGACCGGTTGTTTGAGAGAGACTGCTGTTATTTTGTTTACATTTGCAAATAGTGATGGAATCTGTTGTCAGTATTGCCACATGTTTTACTTCTAAAATTGATTTTAATAAGAGCTGGCAACAAGTGATGAGATATATACATAAGGTGACTGAGCTAGGCCAAATATACAACAATCAATATTATTATTGCTTGTGTAAAATCTCTGTATACGTCAAAAATTATAGCACCAAAACCCATTACATCCGTCACACATGCACCATTCCTAACTGCGTTGACATATACAAATAGAACGAGAACTCATTGTACAGAAAAGTTTGTTATCAATGTAGCCCAGCATTGGTTGAGCAAAAACTAAGCATGTGTTTCACCATGGGTAGGTGGAGTTGCCATAACAAATAACTGCTAGGAAAGGGCGGTATGAGTTAGTTTATACTCGCACCACCAAAAAATCATGTATGGTAAGAACGTGCAACACCGGTTAATATATTTCACCACAGTATTCATGTTATTGTAAGCATATTCAACACAACGGGATAGAAATTAGTACAGACACTCATCGTAAATTAATGTGAATATAAATATTAACAACTTCGATATATTACAAAAGTGCGATGTTTCATTACGAACTATTTATTTTATGGTCAATATAACGAACATTTGAATATGAACGTGAGCAAAACTTATTGTTGCTGCATTAAAATAAACATATATTATAAATTTTGTTTGTCTAATTTTTTGGTAGATTATTTACAATTCCGAAGGTATTTGCTACTTTTTGTTATAATAGGAATAAAATTTATTGCCTTTAAGTCTTTTAATAATTTCCGATTTTAGAAATATTACACGTGGCCAGCTTGGCAACATTTCAGCCAATAACATTTTAAAAAATTTCAGTATTTCCCTTGAATTTTTCTGTTTTAAAAATATTGAAAATCCTTTTAATATCGTGATGACATGAGCACTACAATTTTTTTTTTTTGCATAATTTATTGTTTCAGCGGCTATAAATCAATTCCAAAACGCGTTTTCAAATATTTATGCTACATTTAGCCAATTTTCGTAACTAAATGTATTTGTTTGTGATGTTCACTCTTTTTTCGTTAATGGGACAAGTTTTAAAAAATTATTGAATTATAGTCCGTTTTCATAAGTTTTGCGATTTATAAAAACTTCTTCATGCTACTGTCGCATTTTCGTGAATAAAGCAACTTTTTCTAAAAAAATAAACAAAATTTTAATAATTAAAACTATATTTATATTTTTCTCAGCTATAAAAAAGTCATGACTCGTGTCTTGTAAATTGAATTAAATTGAAACAAAATATCCCGGTGCCTATCGATGCAAGATATTTGTATCCTTTCTCCTCTTCGTTGTCGCTTTTCATCCACTTTGCTACATGTTCCACACACATTTCATACGAGATATTTGTGCAGGCAGTTGATTGATTTCAATTCACTCCATATTGTCCTCATTTTCAACCTTCGCACAAAATATGTAAACACTATCAAAAAAGGGAAAGTCAAAAAGGTTAAAGAATAAAAATTGTACTTGTGCGCGTATGAGCGTTACACTGATTTAAGAGTTATAGTCTAGACCTTTTGATTTTTTATAGGGAAGCCGATTGCACTAGCATTTGTAATTTCCATATTGCATAAAAGGGGTAGATGTATGTGTGAGTACTTATAAATTTGTCGATGTCCTTTAATCTCATTGACACATTTTTAAGGACTATTTGCGTAAGAGTGTTTGTGCATGTAGAGTACTTTTATATGCTTTTAAACGAGTAGCATGGCAGTCACTGCGTATTTTTTTTCTTTCTTTGGTTTTGTTTTATTTTATTTTTACTGATATTCTGTTGCGGTTTATGCGGTTAGTGATTGCGGCTGTTATATATATATTTTTTTCTTGCAACATTTTAAACGATGCTAAGCAAACAATTCTTATATATAAAATTAATTCATGCAATTAATCAGTAAGAAAATCCCTACTAACTGCACTGCACTCAGTGACTCATAAATCAGGATTCGCGGTAAGTGTTGCAGCAGCACTTACCCCACCAAATTCGTATCCTTGCCTGTGCTGTGCTGTTGCCTGAATTCGCTTGCCATGTAAAATAAAATTAAGTAAACTCCTGCAAAACAGCATTTTTGTATTTTTTTATGTGCGATTTATATTTTCAACATGTTTTTTTTTCGTACCGACTTTTCTTAATTTTTATATATATTTTACGCGAAATAAATATATACGAGAAACACTTCTTCAAAAATCCACTTTAAACTTCTTCTGGTTGTGCTTCTACCATTTTCAATTTGTTCGCTTGCATTTTCGCATTTGCAACTCCTTGTTGTTGCTGTTCGTTTTGTGCCGCTGCCTTGTTTGTATACAACCCGTTAATAACTTTTCTTTTGGCTGTGGCCGGAAGGAAGTAAGTGTCCTTAAGTGTAGACAAAATTTTCGTACATTGTCTGTATGCATGCATATTTTTGTTAAGTTTCTTTCTTATAACACTGAACAACAATATCAATATATGATTTTCATGAAACTCTGTTCTATTATAAATTTCAACATTTTAGAAATACATGCGTGCATATGGAAAATTTAGCATGGACAACAACCCACCGTAAAAATAACACGTGAAAATAAGCCTTCCCATGTAAACACTTGTATTCTATTTCTGTAGTCTGTACTAGACTTGGGTCCAACTAGCTCATTCGCTCAGTTTTGACAAGAACCTCTGATCAAACCTATGTAATTTAAATGGGTTTGATCAGAGGTTCTTGTCAAAACTGAGCGAATGAGCTAGTTGGACCCAAGTCTAGTCTGTACACTTGTATTTGAAGTTCGCCGAAACCGGTCTGTTTACAACACAAATTTCGCGTGGAATAACGGATAATAGTTCCAAAGAAAAATTAACCCTGCTGAAAGAAAAATACAATGCTTTGACACTAATTAAGTTTGTTCTGAAATGCTTCTGAGCTTTGAAACGGTGTTGCAAGTACTCGCATATGATGTTTTGGTCTCCTCGGTCTACTAGAATCAAGTATTAGAGCCTTGATATTATTATTTATTTTTTATTTTTGTTGTTGTTGCACAGTGTAATTGGAATTTAAGATGCGACTTCTTACTGAATACTTAAACTTCATCTGCTTTCGTTGCAAATTGCAACAACTGGCAATAAAAAATGAAGTTATTTGAAACAAGTATGTACATATTTACTTCATCGATAATGCACAATTGTATTATTGGATTTAACTTTACATGCTGCGTTTGTTTTCTTAATGTTATCTCACAAATCAATTTAATGTAACAGGTTAACCATTTAGCGGTTTCAAAGGAAAATTTTAATAAAGCATTCATTAAGCTGTGATTTCAATGTAACATGTAATTAATTATAATGTTTGTACCTTGTCATTATGTATAGACAACAATGACAAACCTTAAAATACCGTCAACAAAATCGTATTCAACTTATGAAAATGTAGTAAGTGGAAAATATTTGCCATAACTAACACGCAGAAAGATACACGCAGATTATAAGTCTCACAAAAAAGATCAATCCTTCGGCAGCATATTTTCTCAACAAAAAGGTAAACCTTAAAACCTGTAAGGCCAATAAGCAGCAAGAGGACGATGAACTGTTGAAAATATTTGGTGAAAAACTTTAGCAAGAAATGCAGAATATTGAGGAATGCAGTCGCTATCAAACCCCCAAGCCCAGCTTAAGTGCTTCGTCTCAGTCGAGAACCAATAAGAATATTAACAATTTGAAATTGAACCTCAAGCCGCGCAGTTCTTTGCAAAATTCTCCTAAACCTACCAAGAAACCTGCCCCAGATCCTAGAACTTTGCTTAAATCTGGCAACAATGCCACTGGCGGCAGTTTACCTCATTTGACCGGTAACAGCCAGTCAACAAACGCATTAATTAGTAAAAAATTAAAATTTTTTTTATTATATTATTAAATTATTCTTAGACCGATTTCGAATGCTTAATTTTATCTAAAACAGGAATTAGAAAACATTTTAGTTGAATAAAAGCAAAGCAGGATATACAATTTTGGAGACAATTAACCTTATCGCGGGCAACACTTTCCACCCACCCATAAAAAAAATTCCCTAGGTTTTGGGTGTGCTGTGGTGAATATTTCCCTTGACAAAGTCTTTTGGAAACGAATTCACCATTTTAATTAACATGGTATCGTCAATGTTTATTCCCATAAATTAGTTCATGTAGTTAATTTTTTATAAAGGTACTTTTTTAAAAAGGTACTTTTTTAAAAAGGTACTTTTTTAAAAAGGTACTTTTTTAATAGGATACTTTTTTAAAAACATAATTTTTTAAAAAGGTACTGTTTTAAAAAAGTACTTTTTTACAAAGGTACTTTTTTAAAAGGATACTTTTTTAAAAACATAAATTTTTAAAAAGGTACTGGTTTAAAAAGGTACTTTTTTACAGAGGTACTTTTTTGCAAAAGTGATTTACAACGCAATTTTTTGTGAATATACGTTTTTGTTGTACCCTTTACAGTCACTTTTTATATACAGTCGACTCTTGATAATTTGAAACTCGTTAATTTTAATCTCGCGGTAATTTGAACTGTTTTCCAAGTCCCTTGAAAAACACTCAATATATTGAAAAATATCTATGTAATTTGGTCCTCTCAATAATTTGAAATTATTTGAATGGCATTTTGATCGCCGACACGCTATAATTTGAATTTTTTCTGTCTCTCTTTCGATATTTTGAAGTCTCGTTAAAATAAAAACTCGATTATATGAACTTTTTCTCTGGCCCCTTCAGTTTCAAATTATCAAGAGTCGACTCTAGTTGCTTTTTTATAAAGGCAATTTTTATAAGCTAAATTTTATGACGCTATTTTTATAAAAAATTTTTTAACAATAGATATTTACTAAAATCAAAAGAAAAGTATTTAAGCAGCTTGAACGCTTTTTCAAATTTACAGATGATTTTATGCATTTCTGTTCTGGGCATCACAATGGGCCTTTTATGCCCTCCAAGTATTTTCTCGCTTATATAAAATATAATATTCGATTATGAGTTTAAGACAATTTTTTTTCCATTTCATCATAATTCTAGCACAACTCTCAAACAACAAATTTTTTAAACTGTTGTAAAATATTATGGGCTTAATTCATAAATCTTTTATTTTTACATACTCCGTGTTTAACAAATTTTATATAGAATTTTTTCAAATAAAAAGTTTATAAGTAGCAAGAATTTTTTATGAATTAGGCCTTATGGCATTATGATTAAAAAGAACACCGTTATTATTATTATTTCAAATTTAAATACCAACTGTAATTTTCCTGATATTTTTTTTATACCCAATTCACACGATAATTATTTGAAGTGCAATTTTCGACGTTATTTTTTTTTTTTTGGTTTCATAGCGAATGGTGTAGAGAAGAAAGCGGGGTAGAAAAAATTACTTGATTTCTGACTTCATGTCTTTTTTATATTTCTCTTTACATTAATACCTATTCTGTTTGTTATGTTTTGCTCTGTTTTTATTTGGAGGTCATATATATGTGAATAATTAACAAAAAATAAAAATAGACATGAAAACCAAATTCACCGTATGAAGGCAAAGAGTTTTTGGAACCAATTTCAAAACGGCATTAATAAAATTAGACGTCATAAAATTCATCGTGTGAATTGGCTGTTAGACTGTACAGAATTTTAAAATAAAAAGTTAAGTAAAAAAATGCAATTAACCCAAATGCATTTTAAAATGCTGGGTTCTATTGAGGCTGATGAAATATAGAAGTCGATATTCTGGACACAAGCGAATAAAACATTTACATCGAATCAGAAAAGAACTTTACAACATCATCGATAGCAACAAACTATTTAAATTGCGAGTATTTCCAATTGCTAATGAGTGGCTTTAAAACTGTTAGGATTCACACGAATTTAAATGTTAAAAATTCATGTATAATTTTGTGTGAGGGTGTGTAATATTTCATACGCTTTAACGCGTTCAATGCTTTTTTTTTGTCACCTGCAGGATTGTAAATTACCAGTTTTCATTGATTAGGCATACAATTTGATATAACAATTACACACATATTTAAACGTTCATAATTGCCACTTCTAAGCTGTCAAAATCAGCAGCAACATTCTTACTTTAAGATCATCATTTTATTCTTTTATTGTACAATTGAAAATAAATATTTCAACATTTGCCCAGCTGGTTACAAAACATTTCAACTAAAATAAAAAAATATATAATAAAAAGGCAAAAGAAAAAACAACCATAAAAAATAATGGAATAACATATATTTTCATAAGAGAACATGTCATTAAAAAGTTAAATTCATTTTAGTCTCAAAACTGTGACCCAAAAGATACGAAACATTGAACACTGGAAATTATCTACCACCCATCGTTCTTGTGTTATTTTTATAACACACACAGTGCACAGTTGTATGTGTGCTGTCAGTGTGCATCCGGCTGTGTGTCAGATTGTAAGTGCATGTGTGGGTTTTTATATTCCTGTATGCCTGTTTGTGTGTGTGTGTAACTGTTATTTGTATATTTATTTATGCAGACTTTTTTTGACACAAAAACTTAAGGACAATTTTAAACTTTTTAAAAGTTTGTTTTCTTACTTTAGTCTCAATTGCATTAAAAATACAAACAGACATATTTTCCAAAAAATTTTTTTTTAATATTTAAGTACAACAGCGTGCTGGTGTGTGTATACCGAAATAAACATAAAAAGAATAGGATAAAAACCCCAGCATTTATCTACATATGCCCTATTTTGTAGTGTGCGAGTATATTTGTATCACTTTTTATGCCCACCTCTCCTCTCCCCGCATACGAGTACTTTTATTTATTCATCCACATTTTGTTGGGTAAAGAAAATTTAGCACATTTTTCAACTGCAGTCTTCAGAGATACGAGCTCACAACTTTTTCTTTTCCCCCTTTTTTATAATTTCACACTTACTTTCTCCTTTCACACCTGCTACACCAACCCACCATCATAAAGGGTATACAGATGTGGTGGGTGGCAGATATATCAGTTCAATTTAAATTGACTTGAGTCAAAGAAATTTTAGCATAAATAACATGGAAAAAAGCTAAAAATGATTCCAACTGTAATGTAGCAGAACTAAGAGAAGCGTAGGCGACGTTATCAAGAAAGAAAAGCAAACAGACAGGCAGGCAGGCAAGCAGGCAAGGAGGCACACTATCAGTTTTATCGAACCTTTCCTTCTTTTTAATTTCGCTCGCTCCAATTAAGCTGAAGTTTGAATTTGACTGTAACTCGACTGCTGGCTGCTTGTCGTTCTAGCAGATCATCAAAAGGAAAATTGTGTGTAAAACACCGACCCAACCAACGTAAGCATGCAGGAAGATTGTATTTATAAAGCTGCTAGTTTTTGTTTGGCAAAAAATTTCCATAAAAGAAAACAACACTCAACCTTCAGAGACAATTTAGCAGAAGTTGTTGCACTTGATACAAAAAGTTTTTCGAACAAACAGAAAAAAGTGTACTTTTCATTTATGTGTGTATTTAAAAGTTTTATGTTGATTTATGCATACATGTACATGTGTGCGTATGTGTGTTTGTATGCATGTATGTGTACATTCCGCTACAGATGAGTAAATAGTAGAGATGTGCAAATGTTGTGATATTTTCGTGTGAATCACGTGAATTGTGATTAAAAATTATTAAAAGCACACATGCGTGCGTGAGCGGTGATTCAAAAATGTAACACCGTGCTTGATTTTTAATGCGTATAATATTCACGCACTCAAAACAGAGGATCCGATTTTTATCCTTTTGAATTTTTAATACTAAGGGAAATATGCATGTACATACTTTCACACACGCACAACAACTTTACTGTGAGCATGCGCGACTTCACAAAACTGTTACCATCGTGCGTGAAAGTATGTGATTAATAATAATGAGTTCGTGAGCGTGCGTAATCGTGAGCGCCTTAAACCTTGTCGTGCGTGAGCGTACGTACAGCTTAATTTTACTCACGCGCTCAACTCTAGTAAATGGTATCTGTGTATGTATGAGTGTGCACGTGATTAAAAATAATGCTCTCGTGAGTGTGCGTGATCGCGATCGCCTTAAATCATCCCGTACATGAAAAAATTCGAGTTTCGTGATTGTACGTAATGGTGAGCTTAATTTTATTCACGCGCACATCTCTAGTAAATTGTGCTTGTGTATGTATGAGTGTGTACGTAATTAAAAATAATGCGTTTGTGAGTGTGCGTGATCGCGAGCACGTGAAAAAATTCGAGTTTAGGGATCGTACGTGATGGTGAGTTTAGTTTTACTCACGCGCACATCTCTAGTAAATAGTATCTGTGTATGCACGAGTGTGTTGCCCAAGAAATAAAGTTGATTTTCTTATTTTAAAACCTAATTTATTTTATTCACGCGCTCATCTCTAGTACCTACATGGTATCTGTGTATGTATGAGTGTGTACGTGATTAAAAATAATGCGTTCGTTAGCGTGCGTGATGGTGAGCTTAATTTTACTCACGCGTACATCTCTAGCAAATGGTATCTGTGAATGTATGAGTGTGTACGTGATGAAAAAGAATGCGTTCGTGAGCGTGCGTGATCGCAAGCGCCTTAAATCATCCCGTAAATGAAAAAATTCGAGTTTCGTGATTGTACGTAATGGTGAGCTTAATTTTATTCACGCGCACATCTCTAGTAAATGGTGTCTGTGTATGTATGAGTATGTACGTGATTAAAAATAATGCGTTCGTGAGTGTGCGTGATCGCGAGCACGTGAAAAAATTCGGGTTCGAGTGATCGTACGTGATGGTGAGATTAATTTTATTCACGCGCACATCTCTAGTAAATAGTATCAGTGTATGCACGAGTGTGCTGCCCAAGAAATAAAGTTGATTTTCTTATTTTAAAACCTAATTGAAGTCAAATGTTAGTTGAATTTTAGTGTCAGAACTTAAAAATTTTGTTTTGCAATATTAATAGAGTTAAATGGAAGTTGGCCATAAATAACTTCTTGGCCTTAAATAGCAAGTTCTTTTTTTTAAATTGATTCATATTCATTCAGCCAGCAGTTTTAATCAAGTGGAACATCTAAAGTGATTCTAATTTTTGAGTTGTTCTTGTAAAAAGTTTCGTAAATTCACTTTAAAACTTCGTTTAAGAAGTGATCTATGGCTCAAGAGATTCATTTGGTGTCTCTGGAGCAGATCCTTTATCTTTGAAATGCATGAAACATGGCAAATTACATGAAAACGTAAAACTTTGCGACATGTGTGTGTGGCGGCCTACTCATTGCAATAAGAATGATGTTGCCAACTCTGCAAAAAGACTAGAAGAAAAGTTGCATACAACAGCGCGAAAGAAAGATATAAAACTCATTTTAATTTTCCAGAAAGCTTGCAAGTTTTTTTTTTGTACTGACAACTTTCATTTTTTGTCTTTTTCCATTTGCATATATATACTTTTTTTTTGTTTTGTACCACACGAGGCCATAAATGTGTTCATGGTTGTATTCTTATTGTCATTGCAAACATATTTATCGCTTGTCTGATTTGAACAACATAACTTTAACACTAGTGCATACATTAATGCAAATGCCTCAATTTGTAAATGTGTATGTGTGCACATTTGAGAATGTGTGTGTGTTGTAAAAATTATTCAGAAGTTCTTGTCTTAATAACATTTGAGTGGTTGTACTTAAAACTAAAAGTTAACATCTACAATTATTTGTTACCGTCTCACACTGACAGGCATTTGAATAGGTTTAAGTAAGTGAATTAGGAGTGGGATAATATGTAGAGTGTGTGTGAATATATTTTGAGCTGCTATCCAGTCAACATTTACAAACACATTCCAGAGGATTTTTTGATTTCTCTGCACTAATGATATGAATAATGTAAAGAATAATTATTTAATAATTTCTAATACTTTTGCGAAAAAAAATGTTATTTATTTATTTGTAGGCTAATTGTACCAAATTTTTGCTTTTAAATTCAGAAAGACATGATAAATATTTCAAGGCACGAAGGAAAGTCAACATCACTTTTTAGTTATTCAACTTACACAGCAGAGCAGCTGTTTTCGAAAGCCGCAACGCTTTCATCATCAGTGCTCATGTGTATTGTGTTTGTCACCACTTATTAGGTGGCTTAGTTGAATGTGATAACAGTTCTTATTTAAACAAATTTTATTAGGAAATTGAATACGAGAACTGTATAGGCTATTGTTTGTTAAGTGTTTTAATTCAGAAAGAATTAATAAATATTCTAAAGCACAAGGGAAACTTAACACCAAGTTAATTATCCCACTTACACAGCAAATCAAAATAGCTGTTTTCGAAGGCCGCCACATTTTTGTCATCAGCACTCATGTGAGTTTTTGCCTAGCACCACTTATTAGGTGCTTTTAGTGAACGTGATAATAGTTTTTATTTAGAGAGATTTTATTATGAAATGGTATACGAGAAGTGTAGGCAACAGATGGTAACACCCTTTAAAACCCTGTGTTGCCATTTGATTATTTTCTTTATGGTTAATTTTTCTGAAGCATAGGAATCTAGAAACTACTCCTTTGGAACATTTTTTGTGAAGCATTTTTATATTCGTTCTAGAGCTATTTGAGGGTGCTGTTGGCTGAAGTAGTAGAACACAAGACTATGAAGCGGAGGGTCCTCAGTTCAACCCCGCGCTGTGTCATGAATATTGTGTTGTCTTCTTCTAATCAGCATTATTGCACGGTTGTGTTAGTTGTTGCCAACCTGTTTCAGTGATGAAGGCATAGCACTGAACATAATTGGCAGCGACTGACACGATCATGTACCAAGAAGCAGAGTAGCAGCAGCACCCTCCTTCGGTCCCGTAGCAAAAGGGTAGCCGGCGAAGTAAAAAGGTTGAAATAGCTACATAAAAAAAATTCTCTAACTTCTTATCTTCTTTAATCTGTCCCCATAATAATATCCTCTCCTTTCTAGTTCCGGAACAATGCACTGCATATGTAGGAGTCATCCTCTCAGTACTGGTCCAAGATAAAAAAGTGTTTTAAAATAAAAAGACTTGATAAATATTCTAAAGCACAAGGAAAAGTTAGCACCAAGTTGATTATCTAACTTACCTAGCAAGTGAGAACAGCTGTTTTCGCAGGCCGCCACACTGTTGTCATCAGCCTCATGTGAGCTTTTGCTTATCACCACTTACGAGTATGAGGGGCTTTTAGTGAATGTGATAATAATTTTTATTTAGACAAATTTTATTATGAAATGGTATACGAGAAGTGTAGCAAACAGATGGTAACACCCTTTAAAACGCTGTGTTGCCGTTTGATTATTTTCTTTAGGGTTAATTTTTCTGAAGCATAGGAATTTAGAAACTACTCCTTTGGAACATTTTTTGTGAAAAATTTTAATTTTCGTTCAATAAATAATTTTTGAAAACTTAATTTTATATATTTTGGTATTTCTTGTTTTTCACAACAAAATTTTCAATTTTATTCGTGCTGATTCTTTTCCCAAATTTACAAAAAAATTCAAAATTGATTTTTTTAATTTTTTAAAACTTTTCCATATTCAAATGTCGCATGCTGTTTGTGTTCTATGGATTACTTGCATATATAAACAAATACATATACAGTGTGGCACTGTGTGAATGCATCGTTGCATGCCGTGGAAAATTATTCGTGCGCAATGCAACAAGACAATTGAAATTATATAGTGACAAAGTGAAAAGTTTTGCTAAAATATTTTTTTAAAGGAGATATCCTTATAACAGCATATTACTGGTGCAATTGCTGGAAGAGAGTAGGTTTCGAACGCCTCTTTTTGTTGGTTGCAAACTATAAAAATGAATATTATATGGCTTTTAGCTTTCGCGCCAAATATTCGTAACATTAAGATAGACAGACGGACTGACAAACAAATAGAAAAAGAAAAAGATTTTAATGTTCTGTGTTGGAAAATAAAAGTTTAAGTGCATATACACTTGACTATTGGAAGATATGTATTTTAAAGGGTGTTTTTTCTGAGTTACAAATTGCTTTGCTATAAAATTTTTTTTTTACAGTTAATAAAGTAAAACATTGACTTTTTGGTGTTTTATGGCAAAAGTAAGATGTTTCCCCTGCGGTGCCTTCCGCAGTGACGCCTACAAAATACGAGTTTTTGTTTACAAAATATTTGGAGGATATTTGAGATTAGACCCGTTCAAATATAACATTTTTGATTGTTTTTTTTATAAAATTTCCATGCCTCTAGTCGCTGAAATGCTCACCAACCTTTCATCAATTCGCATGGCATCTTTGCAATTATTTTATTTACAAATTCTTTAATACAAAATAAAAAAAGAACACCCTTTATAACTATTCGCACAAATATTAAAATACAAAAGATATTAACACACATACACACCTAAGAGCACATATTTATTATATATATCTGTTGAATTACTCTGGCTGTGGCAACCTGAAGCAATTGAATGATATTGTGTTGAAACTGTAATTTTTTGGAGGAAATATGTTGCCAATTTTATAACTTAATGATGGTAAAAGTAGGGAAATTTTAGTAAAATGTTTAACACCTAATTTAAGTAGTACAGACGAGCCAAGTTTTTACGACTTGAATTTGTGCAGTTGAAAGTTTGCTAAAAAGGGTGAAAATTAAAAACCACAAAATTCATTTACAATATTTTGGGCACTGATTAGGAGATGCTGTTTATAACAATTTGAGCTCTTTTATTAGACAATAAACAATTGCTAAGTTGAGAAAAAAATTTATGATGTTTGATAACTTCGTAACTTTTTGAATTTCCCTCGCAGTAACTTCAAATGCAACACTGCTGCCGTCAACCAAGATTTAATAGTAGAATAATGTCAAAACTTGAGCAAGCTGAGTCATTCGGTTTACATTTGATAGTCATTAAAATGGGTGCTGTTGGCTGAAGTAGTAAAACAGGAGACTATGGAGGGTCCTGAGTTCAATCGCGCGCTGAGTCATGAATATTGTGTTGAATTCTTCTGATCTGCATTAGTGCATGGTTGTGTTAGTTGTTGCCAGACTGTTTCAGTGATGAAGGCATAGTCACTGGTCACTGAACATAATTGGCAGCGACTGATACTATCATGTACTAAAAAGCAGACCAACACTCAGGGGATGATCCCTACATTGTGCCAGAGCTAGAAAGGAGGGGATAGTATTGAGAACACAGTTGCCACAGTTGGTAACATTCTACCAAAATTGGTAATTTTTTTTAGGGTTGGTAACTTGGTAACTTTGTTTTTAAGGCTTGACAAACTATCAAATTATTGCTTTTCTTTTATCATTTTTCCGCATTACTCAACACTGAGAAAAAAAATCATTAAAAAAAACTGTGTGAATGTGCGCCAAATTGTTCAGCGGCGTAATATGCAAATGTCATTATGTTTGGTCAGCAAAAGATTATTTTAAATGACTGCAATATTAAATAATTTATTTAAATTAAATACGGAATTCGTAGGTATAATGAATTGAAATATTTATTTATGTTCTAAAATGAATTAAAACGTTTTATGTTATGTTTTTTATTAATAAAAGTTGATGTTTTTATTATAATAAAAATAAAGATTTTTGTTTTTACAAAAAAATGTTGGTAACTTTTTGGTAACATTTTCGGAAAATTTTGGTAAAAAATTTTTTTACTCAGTGGCAACCGTGATTGAGAAGACAGATGATGATTGATAAGAAGATGGCTATTTGAACCTTTAACTTCCCCGGCTAATTTTTTGCTACAGGGCCGACGAAGGAGGATGCTCTTCCTCTGCTCTTTAGTACATGATAGTGATGGGCGCTGCCTATTATGTTCAGTGATCAGTGCTATGTATTCATCACTGAAACATACTGAAAACAACTAACACAACCATGCACTAAGGCTAATAAGAAGAATTCGACACAATATTTGTGACTGAACGCGGAGCCAAACTCAGGACCCTCCGCTTCACAGCCTCGTGCTAACTACTTTAGCCAACAGCACCCTCTTTCGTTGTGGTCGTACCAGCACAAGTGACGCCGTACGTTCGGGTCTCCCAAAGAAAGACAATACGCCCAGAAATGGTCGAAAAAATTCATGGAATAATATTAAACGTTCTAAGAATGAAAATAGTATGTGAGATGGCTGAGGCTGCAGGCATCTTAACTGCGTATGGCCGCTATCGCTTACATTCTGTCACAAGAACAACCGTGTGATCACTACAATAATCCATTAATTTGGGGTCATCCAGCATATTCTCCAGGATTGTCTGCTTGTTTTTCCAAACCTAAAGGAATGGCGGGGCGGTAACAGATTTGGATTGAATGAAGAGGCCATATAACGAAAGCAAATGGCTATTTTGAAGGTCTTGAGAAAACCTATTACTTGGAAGTTATAAAAATGTATTGATCTGAACGGAGATGCTGTTTAGAAGTAAATAAAAATGGCTGGATTGTTTTATTTGCAATTTTATTAAAGTCCGTAGGCCAGTTGTCACATCAATTTTATATACAATTTAGTTGTTTTATTTGGCTTAAATATTTTCCATTGATTGTTGTTGTTGCTGTTATCACAGTACGGTATGACAAATATTTCCACAAATCATGTGACTATTTTTAGTTGTATTGCACAATTTTTTTTTTGTTAACCGTTAATACACTATTTTCTTTTGTTACAGTTTGTCATTTTATTGAAAATTTAGCTGAAATTTTATGCCAAAACACTGCAGTTTGTCATCATAAAATTTCGCTATTGTTTTTACTATTAAGTGATAAAAAAAAAAAACAAAATGTTGGTAAAATTTGGTGCTACCGCCGTTGTTGCTTTAATAGTTTTTATTTATATTTATCTTTTGAACACAAAGTTGTTTGTGCAGCAGTTCCTTCCGTTTCCGCACCCGTCAAATTTTATGTGTATTAAACATCCGCTTTTTATATTTGTATTCTCGTGAATTTTGTCGTTGTGCAAATTTTCTCCGCATATACAACTTTTTTTTTCCTTTTTTTTTTGCTATTTCGTGAATTTAGTTCCACATACTCGCACTTTTGCAGTTGACAAAATTTTTGTTATCAAACTTTTTATTTTCTATTGTAGATTATTGTTTAATTTGCTTAAATGCAAAACTTTTGTGGCATAAACACATAACAATTGCATGGGAAACTATTTTTATTGAAATTGAATAATATATTAATATGAATTAGGAAATCAACTGAGAAAAGAAGTCGTATGACTGTTTTAATATGTATGGGAAATAAACAAATGAAATAGTTTTTTTTTTCTGCATGTTAATTGTTAAGATTTGGTTTTAAGCTTTTAAATAGTTTTTGATGAGTTTTTTATGTTTTGCAGAACAGTTTTCTAGTATGAGAAAAGCATTTACACAAAACAGTTTTTGTAATATTTTGATGAAATAGATTTTCGGTTTTTACCAGTGAAATATATGTTTTATCTATTCTTGAAAATATAACTGAAAAAATACACAGTGAGGAATTAATCGAATTGTTTTAAATTTTCCAAGACATTTTTTACAGGAATGAACTCAACAATTCAATTATAAAAAAGTAATTATATATGATTAATTTATATATGAAAGCCTTATGCTTTAAACACATTCACGACAGCAGGCTACCGACTACATGGCTAAATGTGCCGCCAGCAACACTTCTCGCCGTATAGTCAGCGACTTAATTATTTTGAACGCGGCAGCTAAAACGTCAACATCTCAGTTTAGTGGTGCCACTTTCATATATAAAAAAGCGCTTATTCTAAATCTATTTCTAGATCGAAACGAAATTAATAATAAAAACTCCTTATTTATTTATAGCCTTATATTGTTTTTGCATTTGTAATAAATACATTTTGATGTCCTTTTTTCTTATGGCACTATGAAAATGAGTTTATGATTTAATTCACTTGTGACCCAACTCACGTCTTTTATCGATAACGGCTATCAAGTATACACAAAATTAGAGTTCAAATATCGTTGCATCGAGCTTTTTTCACAATAATTAAATTTTTACTTGAAAAGTCAGATACAAAATTTCAATATTTAATAATACTTGCAATAGGTGATTAAATTTGAAAAATATGTCTAACAATAGCAAGACATTTTGGAGTACTTTGAAATGATATCCATATCGTTTATAAGCGTCCTATATTCTAGGAGTTATAACAAAAAAAAATAAAATAAATATATATACATATATATATATATATATATATATATATATATATATATATATATATATATATGTATATATAAATAAAATAAAAAAATTAATAAAAAATAAAAGCCGAGATATCCCAAAACAAATTAATAGCTAAAAATTACAAAATCATTTTTATTCTTGAAAGTGCTATTAAATTTTTTATTTTTAATAATTTTTGTATTCTTGACCAGTTTGAAAATATTTTTAAACGCTTATTTATTTAAGATGTTTCACTGTGTTGGCAGCACCAATTTATTTATTGTCGCCTATGAAAATAGAAATGAGTTTATTTTGACTAAAACCACATACGTAGTACGGACAACAACCCGCCGAGTAGCCGTGAAAATTATTATTCCCATATAAACACATGTATTCTATTTCTGACAGGTTTTCTAGTCGGTAGCCTGCTGTCGTGAATGTGTTTAATGCATAATTCGAAATGATTAAATTCCCATTTTGTTAAACATAGTTTTACTGAATAAAAATTCTTTTTTTATTGATAACTTTTATCTTGGCTTTAACACAGCGAATCCAAATGGAACTCTTTTATAAACCAGAAATTGTAGATCCATTAAACATTTTAAAAATCTTAAAATATAATCGTTTTTTCACTACACATGAGAGTGTAGACTGAAAGTAAAAAAAAAAAATTATCTTATTATAAAAAATTATTTGCCACCTACCACTAAATATTACAAGTCCACGAGTATGCAAATGCAAACATCTTGTAGCACTCACCACTAATACTAATGCAGCAGCAACAATATTTCCTAACAGCTTTTAAATTTAGTCGCCACGAAAACAATTCACAAAAGACATAAAGCCACTATTTGGAAAGTATTTATTTGAGGGAGAAAGAGGACTTAACAGAAGTTTTTGGAAACTAAAAAACACAGAGACTTAACTAAAAGGCCACTAATAATACTGTGTAACAAACGTTTTGGGCAATATTAAATTTGTTGTTGTTGTTGTTGCTGGTGGTAAATGTTCTGAGAGTTATTACAAGTTGCTTATGTATCATTTCCTTATTTAAAGTCATGCTCTTTTCTTTGGCTGATGGCCAAGAAAATTAATTTATTTGCATTATTATTGTAGTCGTGTAGTGGTGCCAAAGTTTATATTGCGAAATGCATGCATACCAACACGTGCTCACTCACACCGTGTCTAATAAGAGGTGGAACTGATGATTTCTTTTCACTGAAGTCTTTTAGCGACTGGTATTTATTATTACTTCTCTTTTTTTTAATTCGGACCACCACCTAGGGGGATGACCCCTACATAAGCAGTGCATTGCACCGGAACATGAAAAGAGGTGATAGTACTGAGGAGACAGATGAGAAGATAGAGAATTTTTTGTAGCTATTTGAACCTTTTTTCTTCGCCGGTTAATTTTTTTGCTGCAGCGCCGACGAAGGAGGGTGCTGTTACTCTGCTTTTTAGTACATGAAAGTATCGGTCGCTGCCAGTTATATTTAGTGGCCAGAGCTATGCCCTCATTACTGAAAAATGCATTTCTATGCAAACATTCCCGGAATTATCCAATAGCTTCCTTTCTACACCTGATCTGATTTTCTACTCTCTTACTTCAATAGTTCCAACACAATGTATTCGATGAGCAGTACCCACGTCTTAAATTTGATTTTTTTGTGTGACATGGCATTCCGTAATCGTGAGTGAAATTTAAGTCATGGTGCCACTGCTACTCCACACATGAGTATCTAACAAACAATTACGAATTCCCAGCTACTAAAACATACACTTTTGCTAAAACTTAAAAAAAGTTGAGTGTCAAAGAGAGAGCAGTAGTTTGTACAGGGTGGCTCAGAAAAACCGAAGTGGTGTGAATTTTTTATAACTTTTTTATTATAATTTTTTTTCTTTTCTTTTCAGTATTTTGTAAAGAAGACTTGGACAATTTATAATGGAGCAATACACAACTGAACAACGTGCCCAAATCGTTGAAATTTACTTTTCAAATCAACGGTCCATTGTGTTGACTCAGCGTGCATACCGTCGTCAATTTAATGTGCGGGTTGCACCCTCTCAGTCAACAATAAACCGTCTGGTTGCAAATTTTCGACAACAAGGAGCAGTAAGGAACCTTCCTGGTTCCGGCAGACTACCACACATTTGACAATAATCAAGTGGTACAGGAGAGTATTCGAGAGGATCCAGAAACATCAACCAGGAGACGTTCGACACAACTTGACATCTCAAGAGGGTCGCTGCAGCGAATTTTGTATACCATAAGAATGTTTCCATACAAAATTCAACTTGTCCAAGAATGGAAACCGACAGATTACCAGCAACGACTTGACTTTGCAATTTATTTCCAGCAAAAAGAGAATCCTAATTTTATTCATAACTTAGTTATGAGTGACGAAGCCCATTTCCAATTAAATGGGTTCGTTAACAAGCAAAACTGTAGGATATGGGCTACGGAAAACCCGAGAGTACTTCATCAACGGCAATTACACCCAGTTAAGTGTACTGTTTGGTGCGGTGTTTCTTCAGAAAGGATCATTGGTCCATATTTTTTTGAAAATGAACGAGGTGTCGCCATTTCCATCAATGGTGATCGATATCGGGCCATGTTGGAAAATTTTGTAAGGCCAGCCGTGGAAAACCATCCGAAAATATGGTTCCAACAGGATGGAGTCACAGCGCACACTGCGAGGGCCACAATGGTTCTTCTACGCCACATCTTTGGTGAAAGAATAATTTCGCGTAGAAGCAATTTTAATTGGCCTCCGCGTTTCCCGGATTTAACCGCTCCAGACTGTTTATGTTAATAAGCCTAGGACTATTGAGGAATTAAAAACCAATATTCGAGACGAAATTAACAACATAACACCGGAAGTTTTGCGAAAGGTCATGGAAAATGTGTTGGAAAGAGCATATTTGTGCGAAGCAGAAAATGGCCACCACTTGCGGGATATCATTTTTAATAACTAATCAAAAAATATTCCCTATAAATTTACTGTATTTAAAAAACAAAAACTTAAAAAAATATGTCTTAAATAAAAAGTTATAAGGAATTCACACCACTTCGGTCTTTTTGAGCCACCCTGTATGCGCAAGACGTTTATAGTGGCATGATAGAAATAACTATTTAGTGCCCCGATATGCTGATAATGATGATGATGATCAGTATGAAGATGGTAATCATGTTTAAAACGGCCATTAGGTCGGTCACTTATAATGTATACTTTAGAATTTAATATTCATTTTCGTTGTTGTAGTTGTAGTTGAAGTTATTGTCACGTTGCTGTTGGCTTTATTTTTTTTCTTTTATTTTTTGTAGCTCCTCTTTAGTGTGGCACTGAAGTGTATGACTAACAAAGTGGCAAAAGGCAATTGAAAACTGAAAACTTTATGCATTTTTAGTTTTTAGCCAAACGGCATTTCCTTTTTTATTTGTCCCTAATTTTTGATTTTTTTTTTCTTATTAACTTAATTTTCGTTTGCAATAGTCTATAAAACTTTTTTTATACGTTTCCTTTTTAGCTCTTTTTATTTTTGGTGGTGCCTTGGTTTATTTTCATTTTATTTATTTATTTTTAAATCCTTTAGTGTTGCATGTTTGTTTGTAGGAACGTTTTGCAACTCATATTTACGTTTGTTGTGGTTTTGTATTAGTGCTGACAGTAAAATATTGTTGTAGTATGTATAATAAGTTTGCGGTCAAAGTGTCGGTTATAATGGCGGCTTTTAATTAGTTAAGTACATTTAATTGCTTAAAGGAAAAAATACCGACTAATTGCGGTCAGTAATGCAGATAAATGCTAAAACTTAAGAAATTTGTGTGCATGCATTTTTAACTTTAGAAAAAAAATATATATATACATATAAAAACATTTTAGGCCATGCAATAAAAAGCTTAATTAATATTGACAACCACAATAAAAAATAAGAGAATTCATTTGTTTAAATAAGAACTGCTATCATATTCAACTAAGCCACCTAATACGTGGTGGCAAACACAATACACATGGGAACTGATGATGAAAGCGTTGCGGCTTTCGAAAACAGCCGCTCTGCTCTGCTGTGTAAGTTGAATAACTAAAAACTGATGTTAACTTTCCTTTGTGCCTTGGAATATTTATCATGTGTCTTTCTGAATTTCAAACAAAAAAAATTTCGAACAATTAGACTATAAATCTTAATCCAAAATAATTAATTTTATTTAAAAGATTTTTTCAATTAAACAGCGTAATAATATTTCAGTTTTTGGCTGAAGTAGTTCAGCGCTTGCATGACGAACCCGAACGTCGTAGATTGAATTTCGCACTCATTCACGAGCATAGAACCGATTAATCTAAACAATCAGATAGTAAAATAATCAGCTGTGTTAATTGCTGTCAGCCTGTTTACATAGCGCTCACTGAACACTATCAAAAGCGACTGACACTATCATGTACAAAAGAGCTCATGGCAGGATCCCCTGCCTTGACTGCAAAAATTATTCCGTTCCAATACAAACAAAAAACAAGTAAAAACGTTATATTCGACAGTCTCAAACTTCTTCACTAATCAAGAATATACATATTTACTTTATAGGGTCCAATTATCTTTGGGTATAAAAACTGTATTTTGGCGTGGTCGCTCTGCCAAGGGCTGTGGGGGAAATATTTCACCTTTGGCATAAAACTCTAAAAATAAATGCTTGGGATGATTATACACAAAATTAAAAAAAAATGTTATTTATTTTTAATGGGGTCATTTAGCAGGCAAGGGGGGAGAAGGGATAGGGCAGCAACAGGCAGTCATAAAACTCTAAAGATAAATGCTTGGGATGATTATATACAAAATTTAAAAAAGTTTTTTTTGGTAGGGTCATTTAGGGGGCGAAGGGGAAGGAGGGGGTAGGGCAGAGTAGTACCAGGTTTCGTCTCAGCTTCGTCATTAAAGCTTAAAAATGTTATTTTTAAGGAATGTAGGCTTAAGTAAAACAATTTGTTAAATTTTTATGCTATTTTTGCCTATAATAACGCCCACTGAAGTGGGCGGGGTCAAAAAATATTTTTATTTTATGTAATGGCTCCAAGTTTAAGGCGTTGGACCGTATTTGACATAAAAATTTATCATTTGCTTAGCAAAATAACCAAAAAACTTTAAAAATTATGTTGTTTTTTCTGGGTTGGTTTAGTTCTTCTTTGGGGAACTTTTTTCCCTCTTGCCCGATTTAGCCCATTTTGAAACTTAACCTGCTCTAAGCTTCGAAATATATTTATGCCAAATTTCAAGAGTCTAGCTCTTTTCGTTTGGACTGAATCGTGATTTCCACAGACGGACGGACGGACGGACATGCTCAGTTCGTCTTAGATTTCATCACTGATCAAGAATATATATACTTTATGGGGTCTGAGATGGATATTTCGATGCGTTACAAACGGAATGACAAAGTGAATATACCCTCCAAATTCTTTTTTGGAGGGTATAAAAATAAACAGCCATCTTGCAAACTCTTTAGGTTGGCATCTGCTACTAAAATTTTAAGAGATTGATGGAAAAATATGGAAAACGTTTGGCCTTTATGGCATCCCTGCAACTTCCCGCTAATTTTAACCGCTAAAAATGGTATTATTTTAATTTTAAAACTGCTATAACTTTCGAATAGATCAGTCGATTATAAAAGAATCGAGGACACTAATTGATCACATATAAAATTTTAGAGTTTTTTTAAAAAAATTCACTTTATTTAATATTTTCGTTCATGAAATCTTACGGTCGCATCAACCAATTTGGACCGGCTTGATAGCGATCGACGTGTTTTTTGATTGCCAAGACTTTATTAGTATTTGGAATCGATCAGCAAAGATGTTTTTTTTATCTTGGACCAGCACTCAGGGGATGACGCCTATATATGCAATGCATTGCGCTGGAACTGAAAACGAGGGGATAGTATTGAGGGGACAGATTAGGAAAGATGAGAAGATAGAAATTTTTTTTGTAGCTATTTCAACCTTTATTACTTCGCCGTGTAATTTTTGCTACAGGGCCGACGAAGGTGGGTGCTGTTACTCTGCTTTTAGTACATGATAGTGTCAGTCGCTGCCAATTATGTTCAGTGACCAGTGACTATGTCTTCATCATTGACAAAGGCTGGCAACAATTAACACAATCATGCACTAATGCTGTTCAGAAGAATTCAACACAGTATTTCATGACTCAGCGCGGGCTCGAACTCCCGACCCTCCGCTTCACAGTCTCGTGTTCAACTACTTCAGCCAACAGCACCCACAAAAAAGTTATTCTAAAATAAACAAGTTTTTAATCGGTTTCAATTTATAGGAAATTGAGTTCAATTTCAAGGAACCCTTTGAAACACTACTATTTTCTTGGATTTGGCTTAGCCATTCAAAAGTTATAAGCGTGTACACACACACACACACACAATCACACACTTACTGGGCATAGTGATGGCTTCTCAGGACTAGTAAGGAAAGCTTTATAGGAACTCAAAACGTCGAGATCGAACGGCGTAAAACCAGTAACTTCCTACTGTTTAAAAAATTTCAATTTTTTTTAGCGGGAAGTTAAAGAAAAGAAGAATATTTGACGATAAAATATATGTGTCAGGAAGAGATTATGATTGAAAAAATGTCTTACTTCAACACCTTGAAAAATCATATTGTTTCGAGGGATAAAAATGTTGCACCCTCTTTAAAGGTGCCTTTTCTGCCCATACATACGTAAACATCACACACTTTTTCCAACATATGTGTTCTATTCTTGTTGATTAAAGAGTATGCGACACATAATCTTAAACCAGCTAAAAGCTATTTCACTTTATGGCAGTAACATAATGGTAATTGCATATCTAATAATTATTTTTTTATGTTCTGCCTACTTAACATATGAACAATTTTATTACAGGCTTCGATTCTAGCAAAATTCATTTATAGGATATCGATTCAGTTTAAACAAATATATTATTATTTGCTTTGCATTTTAGATGACACTAGTTTTATGTGCAGTTCACAGCTTAATTATTAATTCTATTTCCTATTTATAAATTAATACCCACAACGGCTTCCCCTAAAATCAATGAATTCGACGATACGAATATGTTGTGTGTAATTACACCTATTGTTTGTTTTTGTAATAATTTTTCATTTGCCAGCAGGGCATGAGCACAATAATGAAGATGTTAATCTAATAGAGATTTATGTTTTATAGATAAAATCTTAAAAATAAAATTACAAACACGAGATATTGAAAGGCCATAATCGTAATATGAAAGCAGTTCCAGCTAAAATGCAGGCATAAATACCTACAAAAAGCAATTGTTGTCCTTGTAATGGCATCATACAATGCTGGCTGTGTATTTGTGTGTGCGTGTGTGTAAGTGTATCTGTGATTGCCTGCACTTTTTGTAATTAATAACTCCAGTCAAACTGGACATTTATGTGAAATTACACAATCAGAATTGGGGAGTTAAGTTACAATTTCACCAGTATGTGCTCAACTATTATTTTATTAAGCAGCTGGCCAGCTGACTACGTACGATGCCAACTAATGATGTCCAGCTGGGGTGTGCGTGCTAACAAACACTCACATTCACCCTGTTATCTGCCTAATTATGTGTCCACTATTGTTTATGTTGACTGGACGACCAGCCATAAGAATATGTGACCTCATCTGTTGTCTGAATTTGAAATTCATAGGAAAGATACAATACTAGCAAACACACAACGGTATCTGCCCACTTCTAAGTGTAAGTTGTAACTAACTACACGTGTGTATGTGTGTGTGTGTGCGTGTAACTAGGTGGAGAAATGGCTTTGAGTCGTTAATTGGAAAGATGCCATTAATTATGTCAACAATAAAGTACATAATTTTTTATTATTTTTTTTTCTTTATTATTCACTCAATGTCATTAACGCTCATTACGTTCATTGCAAAATGGCCCACAAATTTCTCCACAATTATTTCTTCAAAATAAAAATCTGTATACCTGGCCTTGCTTAGGTTTTGTCTTTGGTAGACTTCATCATAAATTGTGAAAGGCTTGCCACTCCAGGTGTAATTTCTCTAATATTAATATGAGACCCCATTTCCTGGGTCCTTATGAATAGGGAGTGGATTAAGTGATGTCCGTCTGTCGAATCTTAAATGTCCTCCAAATGTTTAGTAAATAAAAACTATTTTGTCAGAGCCTCTCCGGAAAGGTCCGTGGGCAGATAACTCACCTATAGCGTACAACATTAAAAAGTAAATTTTTGGGATTATTAATTGTAAACAAATTTTTTTTTGATGGGATCATTTAGGTGACAAAACGGAGGAGGTTAAGGTAGAGGAAGATCAGAGAATATCTCAGCTTCGTCATGAAAGATGTTTTGTGTGAAGTAGTAGAACACGAGACTATGAAGGGGAGGGTCCTGAGTTCAACACCGCGCTGAGTCATGCGTGGTTGTGTTAGTTGTTGCCAGCCTGTTTTCAATGATGAAGGCACTCGTTACTGAACATCATTGGCAGCGACTGACACGATCATGTACTAAAAAGCAGAGTAACAGCACCCTCCTTCGTCGCTACTGTAGCAAAAAATTATCCGACGAACTAAAAATGTTGAAATAGCTACAAAAAAAATTCTCTAACTTCTCATATTTCTTCATCTGTCCCCTTAATAAAAAAAAACAAAGTAAATTTTTAAGGAATAAGTAATACAATTTGTATTACTTACATCAACGCCCACTAAAAGGGGCGGGGTCCAAAAAAGGATTTTCCTAATTTGTTGGCTTCCAGTTCAAGGCTCTGGACCTTCTTTGACATTAAAACAACTCAGTTGCTTAACAAAATTTAAAAAAAAACTTTACACATTAAAATGATTTTTAGAGGTTGATTAGTTCTTCTTAGGTGAACTTTTTCCCCTCTAGCCAGATTCAGCCCTTTACGAACTCGACCTGTGCTATCCTTCAAAATTTATCTTTACCAAATTTTAAGGCTCTGGCTCTTTTCGTTTGCACTGTATCGTAATTTCCACAGACGGACGTGTCTAAATTATATTTAACCTGTGATCAAGAATATATATATATATATATATATATATATATATATATATACATATATATATATATATATATATATATATATATATATATATATATGTATATATACTTTGGCTTCAAATTCAACGCTCTGGGCCTTAGAGAGATATTTCGCTGCGTTGCACAAGGATTATTAAAGTGAGTATACCCTCTAATGCATTTTTGGAGAGTATAGAAAATTACTAACGTTTGCAGGTGTGGCCCATCACGGAATGAGTTGAGCAAAAAATATGCAATCAACCGATCGGTGATTGCCAGGCTTACTTCAAAGTGTGTGCGGTCAGGTTGTTTATCACCAGTCAATTGCGGAGAATGTCTCCGCACAACATCACGGTAAAATCAAGACAGTAATGCAGAAGGATCTTACAAATTCATCTAGTCAGCGGGTGTCCACAGAAAAACCACTTTCACATCACAGAAGCTTGAATTTAAAGACTACCACGACTGTAAAATAGGGCGTCTCGAAAAAAAAGTTAGCCGTACACCACCGAATATAAAGCATTATTTTAAGACGGTTCTAAAAATTTTTTTTGCCGAAAGTAGGGGTCGCCAAAATAAATTTTTCATTATATCTTCTACATTTATAGTCGGATCTTAAAGAGTGATATGTCGATGTTTTTGTCTTGAGGAGGCCAATCTTTTGCTTTAATAGTCATTGGCCTCAAATATACCGTTGTGATATTTAGCCAGCAGATCTCAGTTCCTACAACCCTAATGTGCCACCTAAATATAAAAAAATTACAGCACGCAAAAAATTACTTAACTCTTGCTAAGAAAGTTTTTCGATAATTCCAACAACACTATTAAAATAGAAGAATTTATATTTTTTTGCGGAATTATTATTTTTTATTTTGCCTGTAAGGCGAGACACTCTACTGTCCAAACCTGTGTTGTTCCCTAATGAATCTAAATAAAATTTAAAAAATTTAGATGGAATAATGCGTGGCCATTGACCGAAATGAGAATACTACATCCTAAGTATTTTTGTATAATGGTCCGGGGCTGTTTTTCTGGTCAAGAATTGGAAACGATTCACCACATTGATGATAATAAAAAAAATATATTCACAATATTCCACTCTTCTTAAAAAATAATTTGATGTTAATACAAATCCTCAAAATAAGGAAATAATTTGCAGATTACAGATTTGAACTTAAGCCTAAATAAAAATTGCTCGATACTAGTAACGCATCGAAATATCTATCTCAGACCCCATAAAGTGTATATATTTTTGATCAGTGATGAAATCTAAGACGATCTGAGCATGTCCGTTCGTCCCTCCGTCCGTCCCCCCGTCCGTCTGTGGAAATCACGATTCAGTCCGAACGAAAAAAGCTAGACTCTTAAAATTTGGCATAAATATATTTTAAAGCTTAGAGCAGGTTAAGTTCGGAGATGGGCTAAATTGGGCAAGAGGGAAAAAAAGTTCCCCTAAGAAGAACTAAACGAACCCAGAAAAAACAACATAATTTTTAAAGTTTTTTGGTTATTTTGTTAAGCAAATGATATATTTTTATGTCAAATACGGTCCAAAGCCTTAAACTTGGAGCCATTAAATAAAATAAAAATATTTTTTGACCCCGCCCACTTTAGTGGGCGTTATTATAGGCAAAAGTAGCATAAAAATATAACAAATTATTTTACTTAAGCCTACATTCCTTAAAAATAACACTTTTAAGCTTTAATGACGAAGCTGAGACGAAACATGGTACCACTCTG
Source organism: Linnaemya tessellans (assembly GCA_951800035.1). NCBI lineage: Eukaryota > Metazoa > Arthropoda > Insecta > Diptera > Tachinidae > Linnaemya > Linnaemya tessellans. The sequence goes on along the minus strand of OX637532.1, from coordinate 159,116,844 downwards.
CCCTACCCCCTCCTTCCCCTTTGCCCCCTAAATGACCCTACCAAAAAAAAAAATTTTTAAATTTTGTATATAATCATCCCAAGCATTTATTTTTAGAGTTTTATGACTGCCTGTTGCTGCCCTACCCCCTCCTCCTCCTTTGCCCGCTAAATGACCCTATCAAAAATAAATAAACATTTTTTTTTTAATTTTGTGTATAATTATCCCAAGCATTTATTTTTAGAGTTTTATGTCTACCTGTTTCTGCCCTACCTCCTCTCCCCCTTTGCCCTCTAAATGACCCTATCAAAAAAAAGAAATTTTAATTTTGTATATAATTATCCCAAGCATTTATTTTTAGAGTTTTATGACAAACGTTAAATATTTCCCCCACAGCCCTTGCCAGAGCGACCCCGCCAAAATACAGTTTTTATACCCTCCAAAGAGAATTGAGATGAAGTCTAAGATGGTCTAATGGTCCGTCTGTGGAAAACATGATATTGTCTATTTTTGAACCCCGCCCCCTTTAGTGGGCGTTGACGTACTATATTATATAAAGGAACTCTGTCCCACCAAGTTAAACATTTTAAATTCACTTACTAAATATTTGGAGGGTATTTAAGATTCGACCCGGTCGAATATAACGGTTTTACTTGTTTTTCTCTCAGCACTTGTTTATTTCCCATCGGAATCGCTATTAATTTTTCTATTTGCCAAAATCACATACAAGACATAAAAGTATTTTATGTGCGGTAAAACAAAAATATTGGTTAATTTTTTTTAAATAAAACTATTTAAAATTAAGAAAAGAAAAATAATTATTTAGAATATTCTACAATTAATTCCATTGAATTTTCAATCTGCTATTTTAGTTGTATATTTCAAAATTTAATATTTGCTTTTTAAAAATGCAGCATATGATTAACAACCAACTTGGTTATGCTCTTCGTAAGTGTATATTCCAGTTTACACATGAAATATATTGTTCGAACAGCTTAAAAATATATGGATATCTACAAATGCGTATGCATAGGGGCCAAATAAAGCTTCTGCAAGTCTTGCCTTACAACTATTTATACCGTAAAACACAAAAACAATAAAATGAAATATATTTTATCCAAATTTATGGCTGTAGCAAACAATTTATGAATGTAGGAAAAAAAGGCAAACCATATTGTATGAACGTACAGAAATTTGCCCGTCATTTAATACATTTATTGTCCTTCCGTTATATTTAGTACTGCTTTGGTGTTGCTGTTTTATTTATGGCTCCTGTAATGCCAGAGCGCGTTATGCTACGAAAGTGTTAAAAGACTTTTATTATATAATTCTAGTCATGTGTGCTGTTTAGTTGTACATAAATTTTATTTTTCCCTTTTTTTTGTTATATCTTTCATTGACCTTGTTTTATAATCATTTGTTAAGCCTTCAAATATAACTTTTGCATCCTAAAATATGAAATCATGTTTACGCACACACACACACATTCTCGTATACATATTTACAAAATTGGAAGTCATGCAATTATGTAGAAAAACAACACAATTTACTTGCATATGGCCATATAATATTTGTTCGCTCTGAATAAATTGGCTATTTTATAGATGGTTCAAGTATGTTGTCCATATGTTATCCTGATGGAAGTATCAGTAACAGAATTAATAACATCACACCTACTTTGTTGTAACAAAGAATAAACAATGCCATAAATAATAGGTACAATGAACGATATTAGAGAGTAATATGCCCTTTAAACGAGGCAAGCAGTTTTATTTCCAAAAGCATTGATAATAATAGAAAATTGAAATGAATGAAATTGAATGTTTCCAGGGAAATGGCAATGAAAGCTAGAAGACTGTGTTTGGGGGAAAGTGTTGTACTACAGGGTGCGGCTAAAGTAAGTATATGATGTAAAATGATGTAAGTGTTTGGCTAGTGAATATTTCAGTTTTTTCTATTTTGGTTATTAAACTTCGGGAGAATATATTAAAATGGAATGCTATTCAATTGCGCAAAGAACTAAGTTTGTTTTCTTATTTCTGAAAAATAATCGTTGGATAATTAATAGTCAACGTGCATAGAGAAGACTCGATGGCGTAAGAACTGTTCACCGGATTTGACTGCACCAGACTTTTTCATGTTGAGCACCAGACTCTTTCATCTCATAGACAAAGATTAACTGCTGTATTCACAAAAATTAATGTGTACTTAAAGTGTGCTTTAAAGTATAAATTTCATAGAAAATTTATTTTAAAGTGTTGATCAAGTCTACTTTTTTTTTTGTGAATACTGTTGTATGTGAATAAACCCCGAACCTTGCAACAACCAAAGAACAACATTTAAAAAAGGAATTGGTCGTGTACCATTAAAAAACACTTAGCAAAGTTAAGACAGAAAATGCTATAAAAAGAGCACATTTTAGCGTTAGCGGAGTCTTTTGTCGTTTAACTGACATTACTTTTCATAAATATTAAAAAAAACAACATAAAATAAATAAGTGGTGACAGACAAAATACACATGACTACTGATGATGAAAGATTTGCGGCTTTCGAAAACAGCTGTTCTGCTCTGCGAACTAAAAAAACTGATTTGAACTTTCTTTTGTGCTTTGGAATATATATCATGTCTTTAAAACAAAAAGTTTTCGAACAATTAGCCTATAAAAATCTTAATTGAATTTAACAGAAAATAATTTTATTTTTATCATAGTTTTGTTTTTTTTTATTCCATTCAATATTTATTTGTAAAAAAAAATTATATGACTACTTTGAAAGCACCCTGTAGTAACAAACCATCATTAGCAGTGCCTCAACCGCTAGCCATTAATGTAATTTTAGTAATTCTTGTTCTCAACCTGGTCGACAATAGAATTCAATATAAATTTTTTGTGTTGAAAAAGATGTGCTTTTGTTTCGTGGCGCTGCACAGTAGTTCAAAAGGAAGAGATTTATAAATAAAAAATATTTTATGTTTATTAACTACGTATGGGACAAATTTCTATACAAAATTTTGTCAAATAAGACTTTCGCAGATAAAAAAATATTTTCTAAAAATAAAGACGTACCGGCATGTGATGGAAATCGCTAATCGCATGAAATAAAGCGTTTTCGATTTGAAGTCACAAAATCGGTGTGCTGGACTTAGAAATCGCTCAAAATCGTTAAAAAAAAATTGGCGTTTTTCATGTCGCATGTGATTCGACAATCGTGCGATTCACAGCACATACATGGTAAATATTTTCCAAAACAATATATATATCGGCCTATTATAAAAGAACTAGAAAACGTTGTAGTCGATGGGGTCGACTATACTTATATATTAAGTAAATAAAAACTCTAATTTGTAGGGGTCACCCCGGGAGGGCCCATGGGGAAAACATCTCACCTTTGCCATGCAACACTAAAAAGTCAGTATTTGAAGTTATTAGGTGTAAAAAATTATTTTTTTTTGGTAGGGTCATCAAGGTGAATCGGGGTTGTGCAGAGGAAGATCGGGAACACCTCAGCTTTGTCATAAAAGCTTTGAAATTTATTTTTTAAGGAATGTGGGCTGAAATTATACAATTCGTTAAATATTTTTCCATGCAATATGTTACTTCAACGCCCCCTTAAAGGGGCAGGGTTTAAAATTTATTTTAATGGCTGCAAGTTCAACGCTTTAAACAAGCATGCACAGTACGAAGAACGTATTTCCCACTCAAACTATTCTTATTCTCTTTTATTTTATTCTTCTCTGAGAACAATTTTTTCTCATTTTACCCATAGACAATGGGAAATATTCCGTCCGTTGTATGAAATATTATATAAAGTCATAATATTTAGGCCAATCTCCGCCTTACATGTATATTCCTCCCCGTTTCAGCGACAACTGAATCAAATATAGAAAAACAACCAAATTATGACACATTGTGCTTTCTGTTTGACTCAATTGTTTTATTGTATAAGTGAGCGAAATTGTTCTGGTCATGTCTGGCTTTGAATCTTCTTTTACATAAAAATATATCATTTGCTTAACAAAATTAAAAAACAAAAATATTATTTTTTTTATTATATTGTTTTTGGAGGTTAGTGTAGTTCTTCTTAGGGGAACTTTTCAACCTCTAACCAGATTCAGCCTATTTACGAACTTGATCTGTGCTATCCTTCAACATATATTTATACCAAGTTTCAAGGGTCTGGCACTGTTCGTTTGAACTGAATCGTAATTTCCACAGATGGACGGACGGTCATGTCTAGATCGCCTTAGATTTCGCCACTGATCAAATATATATACGTTCTGGATTCTCAGAGGGATATTTCGCTGCGTTACACACGGAATGTACCCACCAATTCTTTATTGGAGGGTATAATAAGACTATCATTGGTCATAAATTCGATCTTAAATCGGTTAATATTAATTATAGGACAGAAAATACTCTTACTGCAGAGGTTCCTATTTTCCTCGACTATGTATATGTTAGTGTGGTATATCAAAAAAGGACCATCCGTAAATTATGTACTAAGAGCAGAATCACAACGAGCTCCTTCGTCGGTTCTATGTTAAGTAATTTTTGTATTGAATATGGAATATCTGCTTTCGAAGTTTGGCCAATTTTCTAAGCTTCACTTCTCAATTTAAATTACAGGATAAGCCAAATCTATTAAATACAACAAATAAGATTTGTTAAGCTAATCTAAATGCCGGCATTTCGTTGCTAATGATCTAGCAATGAACAGACCCTAACACCAAAGAAGAGCAAGCGAATGAATTAACTCACATCATATCCTTTTTGTATGAATTCTTAGATTCAAAGTATTTTAAATTATTAAGAAGAAGAAGATGCAAAATTAATTAGTTCATGTGCAATAAATATTTATTAGGAGTATAATTGCGATCGGTGCCACTATGCAATATTGAAAAATGGTTGTTTTAGCACTTTGACTTACTCCATGACGGTTTCATAATGTTCATGTTCTCTTGTAATTTTTCCTTTTTAATTTTAATTTATTTATTTTTATACTGCATATTGATTTCATCCCCTTTTATCATCACTATGCATTGTTCTTCCACTAATTGCGTATGAGTTAGTATGACTGTGGGTTTGCCAATGCATGGAGATGGAAGTCATCATTGTATTTGTTATGGTTGTAAATATATTTTTAACTGATCGGTTATCAGTAATTAGCTAATACGGGCCTGCAGGATACTAATTAGCGTTACCTTCTTTTTCAAAACATCACAAGGGGTATTTTTTTTTTACAAAAACAATGCGTTGTTTTTGTTGAATACAGACACGCACGGACATTCCATTAAAGGAAAAACTAACAATAGCAGGAATATAGAAAAATAAAACAATAGATATTATAAATTATTGTCAGTTTATAATATATATTAAATATGATGACAAGTTTGATAATGGTTACACTCACACACACAAATTGAAAATTAAACTTAAAAGTTCAATTATATTATTTTGGCATTTTTATATGGTGGACATGAGTTGCAGTGGACCATTCTAAAAGTACGTTCACACTTGCTAAATATTTACCAAAAATAAAGTGTAGCCATTATATACTAATGAAAAATCTTATGGATTAGATATAAGAATTTTTCTGAGATCATATTTAAATTCGGCTACCTCTCATGCTGCACTTCAAATAAAAGAAATATGCTACAAAAATTCGATTGGTTTTTGCACTCATTTCATATGATATGCACACCTCATTGCAAGGAATTCCCTAGAGCCGGATAAAATCCCAGCTCTTGCAGCAATGGTTTTCGACGCTAGCGCGATCGTTAGCCCAACTCTTTAGTATATTATTTCATGCTGGTAAACTCCCAAAGTGCTGGAAGACTCCTAATGCAACATCAAATCCTAAGAAGGGAGAGGGTGCTGCTGGCTGATGTAGGTAACACGAGACTATGAAGCGGAGGGTCCTGAGTTCAACCCCGCGCTGAGTCATGTGTGTGAAGATATAGGGTCCGCCAAATTTTTTTTTTTTTTTTTTGAAAATGCTATAAAAAAAACTACTGAATATTTTCTCAAAATTCTTTTTTTATTTGAAAGTACAATCTTTCTGGCCCGATAACGATCGCCATTGACTGTAACGGCCACTCCTTGTTCATTTTCGAAGAAAAATGGCCCAGTTATGCCTCTGGACCAAAATCCCCACCAAACAGTGACTCGTTTTGGGTGCGTCGGCTTTTCAATGTATGCGTGCGGGTTTTCTGTGCCCCAAATGCAAAAATTTTGCTTGTTTACATACCCGCCAAGATCAAAATGACCTTCATCTGAAAAGATGATTTGTTTTTTTGCAAAATCGGCATCTCCTGTAAGTCAATCTCAGGCCTATATTTCCCCGCGTTGTTCAAGCGTATGCACAACCATTTTCGTTCAGCGGAAGGATAAAACTAATTATCTGTCATATCAGACACGATCTAAGTGTTACCATTCACGAAATAAGCACTAGTTGAAAAAAACGTTAGATTGCGGACCCTATATATATGCCGAGTTAGAAACATATTTAGCTTATGAAGTTAAATATGTTATGACGTAGCGGAATGGCAATCACGGAAGTTTTTTGTCTTAAAATCCATATTAATATACAAAATTATTATGGGAGTGTCTTCTATCACATACGTCATTTTGAATGTACTGGCAATGCATGTCAATTCCTTATTTGGCCATTTTGGTCAAAATCCCTCCAAGATCAAAAACACACTCTCATGGCCTGTAAATTGAGCTTTCATGGCCTGTATATATTTTCACAAACTCAATTCAGCTATTCCAATTATTGTGCGTGATAGCAAAGACTCCCATAATCCTTTTTGATGTGTAAACTAGACTTGTGTCCAACTAGCTCATTCGCTCAGTTTTGACAAGAACCTCTGATCAAACCTATGTAATTTAAATGGGTTTGACCAGAGGTTTTTGTCAAAACTGAGCGAATGAGCTAGTTGGACACAAGTCTAGTGTAAACATCTATACGCTGGGGGTAAAAATATTTTTCACAATACAGTCACAAATTTGGAGTAAGATCAAATCGGTGTGAGCTATATATGAGTGTATTAGTGTACTCATACGGACAACAAGAAGTACAGAGAAACTTAACAGCTCCATAGAAATACATTCAACACCATCTAGTGTGCAATTGACTTGTGACCAGCTAGCTCATTCACTTAGTTTTGACAAGAACCTCTGATCAGACCCATTTAAATTACATAAGTTTGATTAAAGGTTATTGCCAAAACTAAGCAAATGAGCTAGTTGGACACAAGTCTAGTGTGCAATAGTAGAATAGTAGCATGAGTACAAAAACATTTAATATTAATGACTTTCAAAAAGATTTTTTGCACTTTTAATAAGAAATTTACTAAAACAAAGCTAAGTAAGGAAAACAAAAAAACTAAACTTGCCAAACTAAAAGTCTTCTTCGTCTATGAGATTGTCATTCATACGGACAACAAGAAGTACAGAGAAACTTAACAGCTGCATGTAAACACCATCTAGTGTGCAATAGTAGCTACTAATTTTCATTAACATATAATTGTGCTAGCGCTGTACAGTTCGAGAGCCATTGCTGAAAAGTAACTACGTGCATTACATATCTGTAAACAGCTGATTAAAGCTTTTTCATTACTAGATGTTTACACATCTCCCCTGTGATCGGACTCACACTGCTTTTTTTTATTTCCTGGCAATGCATGCCAGCTCCTTATTTGGCCACTTCGGTGCTGTTGGCTAAGGTACTAGAACACGAGACTATAAAGCGGAGGATCCTGAGTTCAACCCCCGCGCTGAGTTATGAAATATTGTGTTGAATTCTTCTGATCAGCATTAGTGCATGTTTGTGTTAGTTGTTGCCGGCCTCTCTCAATGATGAAGGCATAGCACTTGTCACTGAACAAAATTGGCAGCGACTGGCACGATCATGTACTAAAAGTAGAGTAACAACTAAAAGTAGAGTACAAGTCTTGTAGCAAAAAATTTAGTCGATGAAGTAAAAAGGTTGAAATAGCTAAAAAAAAATTTCTCTATCTTCTCATGTTTCTTCATCTTTCCCTTCATTACTATTCCCTCGTTTCTAGTTTTATTGCAATGCACTGTAGGGGTCATCCCCTGAGTGCTGGCCCGAGATAAAAGAATAAGATAAATTAAGCTGAAAATTAACGAAAAATGGCAATATGCTTAGCTTGTGAAATTTAAATAATTAGCCGACACTTTTGTTTAAATTTAAAGTGTAATTGGGAAATTTAAATTAAAAAAACAAAATCATCAAAATATACATCAACGGCAGCTAAAAAGTCAACTAAGTGAACTTAAAATGCCTAAAATTTATTTCTTCACACTCTATAATACGAGTAATTCAAATAAAAGTTTTCTCTTTATAAAAACAAAATTAGAAACAACAAAAAGAACAACTTTGGAAACCTAAACGAACAACCGAAATGCTTGTGGAAAAAGTAAAACTTGCATCGAATCCTAAATAAAGTGATGGAATTGTTTTAATGGCGCAATGTGATTGCTGGCTACAGGATAGTGACGATGACGAGGATGATGGTGATGAAATTCTGCTGTTACTGCATCAGTCATGCATGCTTAATATTTAGTAAACTTCGAAAATATACATATGTTAAGTGTGAGTGCACCCCTTTGGGGAATCAATGAGAGAACACGTAGCAAAAATAATATATTGAAGTTTTTATTTTATTGTTTTTAAGGGTGCTATTCTTATTTAAAACATCCAACATTTAATTGTGCGATTCCCAAATTGGTGTGTCTATCCAACTCCAGGGGGGTTCATTGGTTTTATTAAAAACTCAATTTATTTATGAAGTCTGCCATTGCATAATTCATGACTGTTACACTAACGTAACAGTTCGTTTATGTTATTAAAGTTTTATTTTGTAGTCGAACTCACGTTTCTAGTAAAATGCGATAATTGCAAAAAATTTTCAATCCAAATGGAGCAGACCTTATTTTTGAACAGAACGTGCCCTTGTTAACGGGATTTATTTTTTCTTTTTTAACTTTAACTCCTTTCGTACAAAATTGTACCTACAGGAGATGCATGTTATCCTTTGAATCCATATCTTATTATACCTGTGAAGACAGCACAAGAAGATTCTCCAAGGATTATATTATTGTTAATTATTAAGCTCAACATTATTTGTCAGACTCACGTTCAAATCCACAAATTTGAAATAGTATAGGGCTTGTACACTTAATTTCATATGTAACAGTTTGAGTATCTCTGGTTGAATGCAGTAATAGACTAAACACGTTCAAATCTAAAAGCTTTAGAATTAAAACATCTGAAATACATACGGATTATATGGGTAGTTAAGAGTTAAATAACTCGTTCACTTGCGCTTAAGCTCGCATATTTAGACATCCATGTATTCAGCAATCGTTCTACATTAACGTTGACATGCATTTACAATTTAATAGCAAAACAGCAGTAACGACTGAAACTGCAATAAATCATTCTTTATATATATTTTTTATAGTTTAACGAGAGTCGTAAACAGACTCAGTCTTAGCTTTATGTAGCAGAATTAAGTCTGACTTAATTAAATTGTAGGTTTTAACTAAGAATTATAATATTTTTTTTTTCTTGTTAATTTTTTTTCTGCTAAGAGATATTTGGAACTTAAACAAACTTTCTGGTGTCTGATGTGAGACTAGTAACTGTTGACTGTCACAAAAATACAGTACTGATGATGGGAGTGTAGCAAATGCCGAAATGGCCTTGCTGTAATTTTAGTATATATTAGGAAACTTGGAGTATCAATATTAAATAAACTTAAATGTGATTTATTGATTTCTATTTTTAGGCTTACTTAAAATGTTTCTTAGGTTAATTACTCTTGGAGTTATTCACTTTAGCTTATTCCCCCTTTAGAGTTATTTATATTCTAAAACGGAGCCATTAAGAACTTTAGACCTTCCATACTTATTGCCACCATTTTATGGCAATTTCAAATTTTAGAAATTAATTAAAAGAAAATGTTTAACACAATTTGTGAAATAAAAAACCATTTCAAATATCCACTTGACATCTGACAACCCTCGTTTAAAATAGAATTTTTTTTTCGTTACGATGGGTTATAAAATACAAATAAAACTTTTAATGTTCTTATTTTAGGAATCGATTTGCTGCTATTATTTTGTGGTTATGGATAATGATCGATGAAATCTTTCATTTATTTAAATAAACGAAAACACTCACATCAATCCACCGATGCCAATAGAAAACAGCAGGCAGTGTTCCCAAGAGCTAATTGAATGTAAAATTGGAATTAAAAATAGTGTCAGAGAGAAATGAAGTGTTTTGAAAGTATTTAAAACAGACATAAAAATCATTTATACAAACACACATATAGTAACAAATTAAGGCGATAGTTTCACTTAAGTCTGAAGTGTTTTAATCATGATATTTGTGTGTTGCATAAATTAATATATGTCAGTTATTAATGGGTGAAAGCAAAGCGGCTAGAGGATGGGGGAAAATATTTTAGAAGCAATTCAGAAATAGTAACAAATGACACTTGGTAAATGGTTATTCTCATAGGCATAACAAATATGTAGCGCACTTTTTCAGTGTAAAAATATTTCGAAATACTTATAAGGCAACCATGAATTGCTTCTAGTCATAGACTTTCCTGAGCACGCCAACCGAGGCTTACCAAAATATCGAAATAATTAAAAATAAAATTCAAATTAAACCTCGAAACTCAAGCAAAACTTTACATCATTAATTTGTTTCCATACTTTCGTTTATTTTCGATTTATTCAGTTCAATTTCTTTATTCAAAAACAACAATTGTATCGTTTTAAGTTGTATTTGAATAGACAATTTTAAAAAGAAAAATAACCCAGCGTTAATTGTCTTTAAGCTGCTGATACGATTACTAGTATAGGAAGCACTAGTTTAAAAGGTGATTGGACATATACAGAAAAGTACTAGTACTTCAAGTAGTTCTTTTGTAGATTGATTTGACTTGTAGAATTTCATATTACTTTTTGATAATGTTTTAAAGCGAATTGCTAATTCGCATTTTCATTTTAAACAATTTTTAAACAAATTCAAATTTGAAACAAAGAATAGTATTAGAAGACTTTGCCACCTGCATATCAGTTTATTTATTCGATAATTTATGTAATTGAGCCGCAGTTTTCTTGTGTGTTAAAAAAGTGACATTTTAAAAACTAAATAAGAGGAACTTTCCATTTCTTCTTATAAACTAAGAATTGATGAACCAAAAACTGCTTGTGAAGGCAAAGACTTAACAAATTTCATTGGGTTTAAAAAACCAATAAATTTAGGAATTTTTTTATACATGAACCAGTTCTTAATGCCGAACTGATTATACAAGTATGCGACTAGAAGAAATTATACTAGTACTCATCTAGTACTAATAGTACTAGTATCCCCCTAGTTTCCATGTAGTACCAATGGTACTAGTAATTTTCCAAACACACTCAATGTTAATTTGAGCATGAACATGGTATAGGAAAGTTCACAGTTGGGAACTAGTACTGGTGATTTTTTACTAGTGCAATACTAATTTGATACTAGTTCGATCTCCTGCAGGGAACTTACAAATAAAAAATTATTAATTTTGTTTGTAATTGTTAAACACAAATGATACCACAACTCCTTCTATATTTTAAACAACAAACATATCTATACGACATTACATAGTGCATTCCACTTATTTATAATTTGTGTTCTATTGTCGACATATGCCAACAGTTTTACAGACATTTGCACCTTTTAACAAAATGGTATAGTTTTGATGTGTGTGAAGATAAATATGCCGAGTTAAATATGTTTGGACGTAAGCAGCTACGAAACAACGTATTTACCTGTGTGAAGTTATATATGTTATGACGTAAGGAATTGGCAATCTGTGAAGTTTTTTTGTATGAAAATCCATATTTATATACAAAATGATTATGGGAGTGTTTTCTATCCCATAGAAGGCATGTTGCCAGTATTTGGCCACTTGGGCCAAAATCCCTCCAACATCACACACACTCTCATGGCCTGTATATTGACTTTTCATGGCCTGTGAATATTATCACAAACTCAATTCAGCTATTCCAATTGTTGTATGTGATATTTTCACAAAATGCTCATAAAAATAAAACACTTCACTTTTTGCCATTTCGTTACGTCATAATATATTTAATTTCACAGCTAAATACGTTGTTTCGTAACTGCTTACATCAAAACATATTTAACTCGGCATATTTATCTTCACTCACATATGGTTTTGTATAAAAAATATTAACTTTCATTAAAATTTTAACTTTCATGCCAACGCAAAACTTTCGTTTAACGTTGAAAAGACAAAAACCCTAATCCAATAAAATATTCTATTTAAATTGATCTCTTAGTCCCTTAAGAATTTTGTACGATGTATGCATGGATTATTATATTTTCTATTAAGCTATAAAATTAACGCACTATTTCTTGACACAACAAACAACACAAGCAATCATATGTAATACAACAAAACCTACAACAAAATAATTCAAACTAAGAAGAAAAGGAAGCAAAACAGGAAGTGATTTATTAATGACAATATGAAGCCATTTTTGGTCGCTTTAATCTACTAGAGAATTGGGAATCAACAACAATGACAGCAATAGCAGCAGCCATATTCGAGGAATCAAGTGCTTGTGTTCACAGAAGCAATACTATTGATTACACTGCACGGCAACAAAAAATTATTTTTCCAACAGTTTTAGTTGTGGTGAATTTAAAAATGGCAAAAAGACACAGTAGTGCTGGCATACTATCGATAGTTTTAAGATATCGGAACTATCGATAAATATAATTTAAAATACGTAAAGTCAATACAAAGACTTTATTATATGCCTTTGTTGCGAATAGCAGCAAATAAAGGGTGTTTTTTTTGGCGACACAAGTTTAAATTATAATAAAACAATAAAAATATTTTTAGCATGTTGGAAAGAAAATTTTATGAAATTAATGTTGAAATATGATTTCTGCGTTGTGGCCGCCACGGCTGGCATAGAAGGGCAATCTGGACCACCAATTTCCAGTAACTAAAATAGTCTTCCATAAAATAGAAGGACACAACAGCAGTGGCTGACAGCGGCGACGAATTGGTTGATTAGAATCATCTTCAATGCTTTCCTGTACATGGGGTACAGCTTCTTCAGTGCGCCCTGTTCGGCGTCTCACGGAATGCACGGGTTTATCAGTAAGAATAAATGTGGTCCAAAAACGATTTGTTGTTCTTCGAATTAGCAGCTCTGAAGGCCGATTATGTACGCCATAAAATGGAAGAAGTGCACGATGAGTTTGGCGCATAGAACAATTGTTTTGATTAAAAATTTCATATGGCGGCCACATGGTAGAAATCATATTTAAGCATTAAGTTCATAAAATTTTCTTCCCCGTTTTATTGGTATTAAAAATATATTTCCTTGTTTTATTATGATTTAAACTTGTGTCCCTATAAAAAACACCATTTATAAAAATTCAGTCGATACAAATCTGGGAGATTATTATTTATTTCGATTCGAAAGAAAAAGCCTTCTATGCTTATCTGTGTAAAAATTATATATTTTCGAACAGAAAATATATATAATTATTGGGTTTAACTACCCCAAAATATCTATAGATTTCGATAGTAGAAATTATCGATAGTATCCCAGCACTAAGACACTTCCTTTTTGTAATAAATATAATTTTCCTCTCAGGTTGTTTATGCATTATAATTTTCTTAACCCTCTAAAAAAAACATCAGAAAGTCTTTATCGAACTTAGTCTAAGAGTTAGGTGAGAAGAGGTGAAGAGTGCCTCAGGGCACTGTTGGCGGTTCCGGTGTAAGAAAAACAAATATTATTTATGATAAGATTTTATTAAAAATTGAATGAATGTTATAAAATATATGAATGTATGGTTTACTTTCTACGATGTTATTCTTAAAAGTAATTTTTAGCGTTTGAGCAGCACAAATGAAGGTCGCACTTTGAACAAACACACTGTGTTTGTGATTTTTTGCATAGTTTGCAATGAAGCCACCATTAGATGGCACATTTACTGGACCACTACTTTGCATCAATGGTAACGAAGAACGAAGTATTTTCTATGGTTTTCTTTCAGTTGTTGATGGGACTGGCGAAATGTATTTGAACTTTCGAGAGAAATGTAAATAGATATGTAACTAAATGCTCCGTTAAAATTAAAACAAAATATGGTAATTGGTTTCTGAGTAAATTAAATTTTTGTTTATACGAGTAATTGCCTTGAGGCACTCTTGCGGGTTAGAGGGTTAAACTAATAAAAACCGCGAAGAGATTCTTTTGTGCGCAGAAACTACACGGTTTCTCCGGCGGTAGTCTAACCCATGGCTATTGGGACTAACACGGTAGTATTGTTACCTAACAGTCACAGTGGTACCCAACAGGTGAGGTGGCCTAACCTCAATCACAAAAATTTCTAATGAGAAGTTTCAGTGTCATTTATTCTTTAAATATGTCGAGCAGTGTTACACATAAAAGTTGAATATAAAAAGTCCACGGAAATAGACATGACACCCCGAAGGTGGTATTAGAACTCTTTCTGCCTTTCCTGATATACAAAAAAAAGAAAATTGCTTAACCACGTTAATGAAAGAATATCGAAAAGAAAACCAAGCAATAAGGATGCTTGTTTATGTTAATATATTCAATATGTTAAAGAATACTTCAGGGATATAATTTGTAGAATCGATAAGAAACAAATATTTATTAAAGTTATTTGCAGTGATTTTGTTAAATTACTTTTGGTATGAAACAAATACTCTTTTGTTTCCCACATCTTGTCAGTCATATTTCCATATTTACGTAAAAGGTTTATGTGTATACGAGTACGAATGTGTGTAAATTTACATGCTTAATCATGTCTGTTAGGTGCGGTAATGAACACATGTATTATAATAAATATATGATTCATATGATGTGGCATGATGATAATATAATGTTAACATATGATATGCTTTATCGAAGACATACAACCATATACATATATTTTAAAAATTGAAATCCAACATCAAGCAGATACTTTTCAGCTGGGTTGACTATACGAATGCACGTACATGGAACGCCTGCCGAAACACCTACCACGTACAAATATGAACATCTTTTACACCTTCTACTTAAAACCCTTAAAAATTTTTTCCTTTTAATACACGCATAAATTTTTTCAATATTACCCACATGCTATTCCCTGACGTACGTGTACGTCTTGATGTGAAATAAAACAAATTTCAGATACGATATATGTATAAGGTGTGTGAAATGTTTCTTTTCTTCTAGATAATGTTTCTTATTCCTGTTTTGATTTTATTTTGTGCTCTTTGGTTTTCACGCCACATGTACAATAATGATGTATGGCACACAGGCATAAACATTTTAAATTAAATATTTTCAAAATTATGCTAAGATTGGGGCTCAGCTGACAAGTCAAGAAGCAGGTTTCCAAGTTATTCATATAATTTTTATTTCGAACTAATTTTTTCTATATTCAATTCAATTCAGATTGCTGGGAAAAGTTTCGTAGCGTGAATTTAATTGTCCACACTTTCATCATAAGTAATGAAAGCTTTTTTATTTTATCACTAACTAAAAAAGCTTTATGGCTTCGTTACTATTATGGCTTGGTTGAATGTGATAACAGATTTTCAATAAACAAAAATTTCAACAGCAAATAGTATATGATAAGTTTATCAATAAGATACACTTGTTATATATCATTGAGATCAGTTTATATCTTAACACAAATTAAATGCCTGTGTTAGCATTTTCTTAGTTACTTTAGCTCTCATTTTTCCAACAGAAGACAAACTTTTTTCAATTTGATTTAAAGCTGACAGAAGTGGTATAATTAAAAAGAAATTCTCAAAATTAAAATTTTTTTTAATAATGCTTTGCAGTATTCTTTCCTTTAAAGTATAAAAAATATTAGAAAATATTTGTTTAAATATCAGAACGAAAAGTGACGACATTCATTCAAAGTTAAAATTACTCGTATTATTAAAAAATGTACTCCTCAATTACGTTTTAGAACCAAACCTCTCGACATACAAGTTTAAACAAATTGAAAAATAAAAAAGTTTGTTCTTGCACTTCAAATTAATTAATAGTTTAAAAACGTTTTATGTGGATGGTAATTTTTCCTGTAATTCGCCGTAATGTTTAGAAATACATATAAGCATAAATTTATATTTTGGAGTCAAAAATTACCTTTACTATGACGGCGACACTGCAAGTAGTTGAAATAAACTTTTTAACTTTATTATTTATACATTTAAGCACTTTATTTATTAAAAAAAATAGAGCACTACATGTTGAGCTTTAAGATATTTCCTTTAATGAAACATATATTTTTCCTAAATTGCCCATTTTCATTTCTTTTATTTCGCTTTCTAATTTTCATTTGCATTTAATTTACGAAAACACTTTTTTGTTATCACTTCAAAATACAACCCATATTTGCTTTTTCTTTATAAAAAGGAACGGCCGCATTTAACGAACTTAAACCCGACAATTACCGAAAAATACGATTTAAAAGATCGCGTTTAACTTTAAAATCTTCAATTCTTCATATATAATTTTTTTTAAATTATTTATTTCACTTTTAAATTACGAATTATTTATTTAATATTTTTTTACCTATGCAAATATTTTTATATATATGATACAATTTTTAATATAATATTTTTTTATTAAATTTTTTTTTAATTTATCATTGGATTATAGAAATATTATTTTAGTTTATTGTCAGTACAATATTTATATATTTCGTTGAAGCTTATTAAACTTTTCGTCTAAGTGAGTTGTAAATTACGTAGTGAATCGTGTCTTTATTGAATTGCGAATTGCCTAGAATCGAATAAAAGAAAATAGTTTAAATTCAATTCAAAATTTACGGTAGTTTTAAAGAAGAAAATTTTAATTAATATAATTTTAATGTATGTAAGTGAAGACTAGATTTGTTAATAAAGATTTTTATTTTGTTACTAATTTATTATATTACCGGTTCGAATACTTTTAGCTGTAAAATGCTCCTATTGAAATTTACAAAATAGCAAGAGATACTTGGGTAAAAGTTACTCCAGGTATAAATTTTTGTTTGCAACTCCATTTCTAAGAAATTTAATGCCTCCGTCTGTCGATTTTGCAAAATATGCAAGGACTGGTGCTGTCACAAAACTTTATTATATAAAAGTAAAGAGCGTATAAATATACAAGCGATTAAGTGTACAAAAAAGTAAATTTACATAAAATAAAATTGTTTATTTTAAGAAAATAAATTTATAATATCTACCAAAAGTAGAAGTAATATATCATCCTATAAAAAGTGCATGAATAAGAAAATCTGTTAAGTGCAAGAACAAAATAATTAAAACATTTAATTAGCAGTTCCGATGAGCATCATGAAACAATTCAACATTTAGCCAAGATCACAACACACTGTATTAGGCAAACCGACTATGCAAGAAATTTGCTTCATTAAGTTTAGACAAAATAAAATTTGTTCCGCAGAATAAACTTTTAAGTACAGCGCCCTCTATCTTCTATAAAGCTGCCTAAAATTAATTACAAGTCTCACTTAACTTACAGAGCTTTTGCATTTTTATCTGGTTTTTATCTAATGCATACATATTCTACAGAAAATTGACGACTAAAAGAAAAGAGAAAATTTGCAAATTATCCGAATTTGTTTATTGAATTTACCTGCTTATATCCTCACAATTGAACAATAAAACACTTTAAATATATTAACTAATGTTTAAACAATATTTTTCACCACTTTTTAATGCAATTTATGCACAACTTCTATTAAAATTTCTTGATTGAACCTTAACCCACATGTTCACGAAGTGATGTGTTTGCTTTCTCTTGTTAGACTAAATAAAAGAAGAAATTTAAGGAGATGAAGAACTAAGCAAAAGCAAAAAAAAAAAACAAATATAAAAAAAAACGAATGGAATGCAAATGCAAATTAATAAAACGTAATTTTAGCACATCAAGTTAATAAAGGAAATTATTTTATATGTATGTATATTCAATATATGTAAAATATATGTATATTCATCTATGTATATGTATGTATATACTATACGTATGAATATGCATATATACATATATATATATATATATGTGTATATACATATATATATATATATATATATATATATATATACATAGCATATATATATATATATATATATATATATATATATATATATATATATATATATATATATATATGTATATATATAAATATATACATATATACATATATATATATATATATATATATATATATATATATATATATTTATATATGTATATATATATATATATATATATATATATATATATATATGAATATATACATATATATATATATATATATATATATATATATATATATAAACTAACATAAATATATATACATATATATATATATATATATATATATATATATATGTATATATATATATATATATATATATATATATATGTATATATATATATGAACATATATGTACATATATATATATATACATATATATATATATATATATATATATATATATATACATATATATGTATATATAAATGAGTATACACGTATATACATATATATATATATATATATATATATATATATATATATATATATATATATATATATATAAGAATATATATATATATATATATATATATATATATATATATATATATATATGTATATATATATATATATATATGTATATATATATATATATATATATATATGTATAAATATATACATTTATATATATATATGTACATTTATATATATATATATATATATATATATATATATATATATATATCTATATATATATATATATATATATATATATATATATCTATATATATATATATATATATATATATATATATACATTAGACTGGTCGCAATTTTTTTTTGTTTGAAATTTGATTGTGTGCGTTGCTTAAAATATGAGGTTTGGTGTTAGAAATCATGTCCTAATTTTTCAGCTCAATCCGACGGTGCCTAGTCGTGCCTAGTGGGGCCCAAAGTTCCCCATATTATAACAAAAACATTTAATCAATCAGATTTTAGTTGAAAAGCTAGTCCCATAGACCGAAAATCAAAAATCTGGCATTGTTACGATCTTCCGCAGAGAAAGTACTTTAAGTATGCCAAATTTCAGCTTCCTATGTTATCAGATGGCTTCAGAAAGTTGCGGAAAGGATACGACATACGTACAAACATCTGGACATACTAAGAAATTATATATTGTATAAATAGATTAAAGTATTTGCTATTTAATATTTTAGCATGATACGAACGAAAGATTTTAAATAAAATTTATTTATTATTGAAAGAAATAAAAAATTCGAAGTTCATATTAAAATGTTCAAATATGTATCTAATTAAAAGGACATCAAAAACGTCGGTTGTCTTATCGTCGTTGTACACTGTACAACGATCTTCTACTCTACCAACTACTTTGCTTCTTCGTCGTTTACTTATTTGTTTAATTCCGTTTATGTTATTCAGGCAAAATTTCTTCGACTTGAGTTTTATAGTAATATTTTATTTCATGTAAAATTATTCAACAAACGAAATAATTATCAAACCTTTAAAATGTACCACTAACAATCTAAGTAAAACAACGGTAGTTCATACACGCACTTCATATTGTCTGTAAGCATTTTTTTATACATCACAAATCATTTACTCTGATTTGAAGCTGACGTTTTGCATACAGATAACGGCTTTTTTTCGTGGAACGATATGTGCTGCGACTGAGCATCAGTCTTCATTTATGTTTGCTATTTTGTTCACAATCTTCAAGTCGTTAACGTAGCAAGAAGTGCAAATTAATAATCAATCGTTAAGTAAATAAAAAATATAGTGAATTGATCCCGTTAGCAATATGAGTTCAAAAGTGATACGAAAAATAAATCTACGCTCTGATGAAGATATTTTTCTAGTGGGAAAATATGCAAGTAATATTTTAGGAGCCAAACTACCATCAATAAAGCAAGTGCTTCAATTATTTTTTTACAAAATTCGAGTAGAAAATATGACAGTGATAAAGAGTATGAAATATACTATTGGCGTTACACTCGAATTTTGGAACAAGGCAAAAATTCCTACTTTACATGAAATTAATTGCGTGCGGAAATTGAGGAAAATTTATGAAAACTGGAGACATATTCAAAAAAATTGTCAAACCCCATATGAAAAATACCGCAAACAAGAACAAGATTTTCGTGACGAGATAGAAAATTTTATATTTGATATTGCAGCTCCAAATGCTCTAGAGATAATGAAAATACAGGAAGACAAAGATTTTCTAGTGCTTCAGAGGAAGAGAGGTCGACCAGGAACAATGTATGGTGTTGATAGAATTTTAACGCAAAAACAAAAACGTAAAGATAAACTATTGGAAGAAGAAAAAAAGCGTGTTGAAAAACATAAAGCTCAAGGTATTTAACTCACAAGCTATTATATTTATATAGATTTTATAAAAACAATTCTCTTATGAATAAATTAGGTGCATTAGCCATGAGTGTTGAAGATAACATAGAAGCCGAAGTAATAAATGATTCACCGGACTCCGAAAACATCTCAGATAATGTAAATGAAATCAAAGAAAAAGATGTATCACAAACGAAATCATACGGTACTGTTAATTTTATTGACGACAGAATGCTAGCAAGCATGGACAAATGCAAGCTTTCGACAAGAGATGCTATGCATATTGTTGCTGCAACAGCTAACGCAATTCTGAATAAAGTACAAGACATTTTCGCTCCTGCTACACCTATCAATTTAGAAAATCTTGTATTAAATCGTACCACGCTTCATTTAATGCGAAGAGAATATCGTAGAAGACAAGCTAAGCAGATTATCGATGAATTCAATGTAAGTATCATAGTTGATTTAATATTAGGCTTTATATATTATTTTAAAACTGTTTATTGCAGATTCCTGAAGTATTTGTCCTTCATTGGGATGGAAAACTCCTTCCAGAAATAAAGGGTACAGAAAAAAAAGATCGACTGGCCCTCGTTGTGACAAGTGAACGTATGGAAAAACTGCTCGGCATACCGAAAATAGAAAATTCTTCTGGGGTAAATATAGCAGACGCCACCTACAATTTTTTGCAACAATGGTCACTTGATGGTTTAGTAGAAATAGTGTCTTTTGATACCACTTCCACTAACACTGGGGTTAATAATGGCGCTGCATATTTGCTCGAACAAAAATTAGGACGAAAACTACTTTTTCTTCCATGTCGCCACCATATAAGTGAATTGTTGGTCAAATCTGTATTTGAAATGAATTTTGGGAAAACATCCGGGCCAGAAGTTCTTCTCTTCAACAGATTTGCCAAGTATTGGAAACACATTGAAGCTAGCACCTTCAAGAGTGGAATTTTGGACGAAGAAGTGTTACGAATTTTAACAACATCGCACGTAGATTATTTGAAGAATTTTTGTATAAATTCGTTAAAATTCCATTACGTGCGTGCAGATTATAAAGAGTTGCTTCAGTTAACACTCCATTTTATTGGGGAGCGGGTACCAGATTTTTCACAATTTCGTTTGCCTGGTGCAACATCGCATGCAAGATTCATGTCAAAGTGCATTTATTGTTACAAAATATTTCTATTTCGTGAACAGTTCAAATTGACAGCAGCGGAATTGAAAAGTCTTCGGAGCATTTGCTTATTTTTGACTATCATATATGTTCCTTATTGGTTCCGATGTGTGAATGCTATAGAAGCGCCAAAACTGGATCTTGATTTCATTCAAAACGTTGTATATTATTTTGATAAAGAAGTTTCAACCGCATTATTGCAAAAAATAAGAAACCATTTGTGGTATTTGTCAGAAGAAACTGTAGGCCTTGCATTTTTTGATGAAAGCGTACCGTTGGAAGTAAAAAAGATGATGGTCCAAAAACTCGACATCGGCAATGCTATACACGGAAATAATGAAAAAAGTACGAAAAGGAATGTTGTCAATATGGATGAAATTTTGTCTTACGCATCTAGAGATATATCAGACTTCGTTTCTCCACTGACAAAGAAATTTTTTTCTCGATTGGCCATAGATCCAAAATTTTTAGAATTGGAACCTTCTCAATGGCAGCAGAGGAATGATTATTGCGCTGGAAAAGCTATCTGTCAACATTTGAACGTTGTGAATGATGCAGCAGAAAGAGCAATTAAACTCATCACGGATTACAATAAATCATTAACATACGATGAGAAAGATAAGCAGTACTTACTCCAAGTTGTTGAACACTATCGTCATTTATATCCTTCTCACAACAAATCTTCTCTTATAAATTAATGAACTCAATAAAATTAATCAAATAAATATATAAATTTTTCATCATTATATTAACTTTCAAAACCATTAACAAATTAAATTTATATTTCAAGCATATTATTCAATATAACTATAAATATCTGATTGAATAGATGTTTTTTTAAACTATGGGGAACTTTGGGCCCCACTAGGCACGACTAGGCACCGTCGGATTGAGCTGAAAATTTAGGACATAATTTCTTAGACCAAACCTCATATTTTAAGCAGCGCACACAATCAAATTTCAAAAAAAAAAAAAATCCCATACAAGATGCGACCAGTCTAATATACATACATATATATGTATATATATATATATATATATATATATATATATATATATATATATATATACATATATATATATATATATATATATATATATAAGTGAACGAGTTTATTTGGCTTTCAGAACAGAACTAACTTTATTCATCCAAAGTTTATTTTATACAATCGTTTTTCTTAGCCTAAATACAATTTTTGCTTATTATTTAAATTTAATAAAATCAAAACAATTTTGTTTACTCATCAAAATAATATTAAAATTGTGTGAAAGTAATTGTGAAATAAAAATATGCTTGTTGGCTACTTAAACTAGGCTGAAATTTGATTCTTTTGTTTTTGTTGTTAAGTGTAAGAATTATTGAATTTGAATTTACGTGGAACATAAGAAGCATTCACTAATATAAGAAGCATAATTGGGGTATTCACTAATGTGTTAACTCCCCCCTTCCTAAGTATTAGCGTCCCGCTAATTAGAAATTTATGGATAATTTATTTTTATATCGGGAAAATTTGTAATGGGTGGAATTTGGAGAACTCCCCCGTTATTTCTGCATTTTGGATAGAGCTTAAAAGAAATGATAATGAAAAACCCTATAAGAACTATTAAGAAGTTAGAACTAACGAAAATAAGGCCCTTATGAGAAATATCTTTTACATGTTTAATATTGCCTAGATGAAGGTGATGGAGATACTGCAGGTCTAGCCTGACTTCGTTTTCAGTCACATTGTTTTTTAATATTGGCGGGAGTATTTGATAAGATGTTGTTTGCCAATTCGAATAGCTGACGTTATTTACTGTAATTGTTTCGTTAAGAAAGTTTATAATAAAAGTGCCATTAAGCGCTTGGGAGCTATTGCCGTAAGTTAAATTTCCTATAAAATTTGTTACAAAAAGTGTTCCTTCTAGTACGAGTTCCGCCACATGTTGTTTTTCAATCTGGTATTCGCATGATGCTGCTTCGCCTTCGAGTATTCTCGCAATACAATTGTCCTTACCTAATTTTTCTATTTGATTTTGTTTGCATATTGTAACGCCGTCGACTTCCAGGCATTTGCCAACAACGCCGTATTTTTCTTTTTGGGAAATTAGTATGTTTTTATATTGAAGAAAAATTCTCTTGTTATTTTTAATTGTTGACCGTAGGACAACGTTATTGTAGAGGGTATCTTCGGTTTGCGGAATAGAAATAATATATAGCAAGAGTGAGTCCTTTATAACCATTGAAGGCTCTGCGAATTGCAAGGCTTCAAGTTCGTTTTTGTAAGGGAGTGTATTCGTTTGTGATAGGATATTCACAATGTCACCTTTGTTGAGCAAATGCGAATGTACTATATTTCTTTTGGCCAGCTGGCTTGCCATTACTATCCGGGCTATTTCTTCCTTTATTAATCCGAGTTTGTTAAAAAGTATTTGCGCGTTGCTTAGTGTATTATCCTTACTGGATTCTGCAACTATTCTATTATAATTATCTAAAAGGCTATTTGTAGTTTTGATTAAGTATTTGTTTACAGAATACTGCTTATTGTTGTTTTCAATAACATCAGTAGTTTTTTCCAAAATTTTGTCCCAATCAGTAGCGTCAGGGTTTCCCGCTATCCATTTCCACGCGGATCCTATCCAGTTAATGGAGCGTTTATTTTTGGATAAGTTTTTCGTCTTGAGTTGGTCCAGTAGATTTTCTATTTGCTCGAGTTGGTGCTCCATTTGTAGTCCTAGTGATCCAGTTTTCTTAGATTGAAGATGAATAATGGGTCTGATTTCTGCAACAACCTTTTCGTATTCTTTTAGATCGATTGTGTGGATTATCCTATAGTTTCCCTTGCTTATTTTTCCAGTACCTTGTTTAATTGTAACAAGTGGATTGTTGTATTCGTAGATGTTAACCGTTGCGTGTGTCCAGTCGATTAGGAGCAGTAGAAAAAAATTATTGGTTTTTTAGATGGGACTTGTGAATTTTTTTATTATCGGTTGTTGTTATTGTGACGGTATTGTCCTTCCCGACAGTTTGCTTTATAAAAATAGGTTTATCTTTGCCTTTTATTTGTTTGTTTTTTTTTAAAGACAATGTCCCCTTGGCTGTATGCTCTAGGCTTTTGCTTCTTTGCGTTTTCTCTATATAGTCTAATTTTTTGGTTCCTAGCAATTTCATTGCGTAAGTCGTTGTTTACTATCGCTTTAAAATCGCTTAATTTTTGATAATTTATTCTTTCGGTTCGACCGAAGAATATGTCCGCTGGTTTCTTCTTAGTGACGGAATGAACCGTATTGTTGTATCTATCGACTGTTATGTTTAATAATTCTTTAAGTGTAAAATCCGGGTACTCCTCTTTTAGGCATCTCAGCATTTCAACAATTGTTGAATGGACTCTTTCGATAGTTCCGTTTACCTCACTCTTTTGAGGAGGTGCAAGATATGTCTTAATTCCAAGTCCTTCAATATAATTTAGAACTATTGGGCTTATGAAACTACTCTCGTTATCCATTACTATTGTGTTTGGTGCGGAAAAGAAATGTAGTAATTTGATGATCTTATCTCTGATGTGCAGAACTGATCTATTTTTTATATGAAAAAATTTTGTAAACTTTGAAAATTTATCCACGCAGGTTATAAATTTTTCGCCTTTGATTTCTAAAATGTCGATATGTAGAATTTCTGTCGGGTATGAGGGAATTGGAGTAGGTTGCAATTCTGGGTTTGGGGGGTGCCGGTCGTACTTGTTTTTACTACAAACTTCGCAAGACTTTGCAAAGTCTTTAACTAAATTGGCCATTTTTGGAAAATAGTATTTTTCCAAAATTTGCTCTTTATTCTCGGCAAAATTCCTGTGCGCGCGTTTGTGTTCGCTTTGAATGATAGCGAATTGTTCCTCCGGATCAACTATATCCTCTACCAATCTCTGCGTTATTCTGATTTTAAATTTAGAAAAGTGTTCCGTGTATACCTTTTGTAATATTGTGAGCTTTTCTTCTGGAATTTTTATGCCGTTTACTACGTTTGGGTTTAATTTGCTTTTTAAAGCCTGAATAAGCCTTTTTTCGTTAAGGTTTTCAAGTCTTACGTAATGCCGTTGAAATTTGTCATGAGGGACCTCCATATAATTTGATTTCATTCCGTTCATAAATATTATTTGGTTTCTGTAAACATTTATCGGAGATTCACAATGATGTATTAGCAATGCACCGTCCTCTTCAGCGCTATGTTGGGAGCAATCGTCTGTTGATGAGAGTGTGTTTACTTCCGTTGGCAAGCGGGATAGGGCATCAGCGACAACATTTGTTTTGCCTGGCTTGTATAACAGTTTATAATTATATTCCTCTATCCTGGCCTTCCATCTTTTGAGTTTTGCATTATTGTTGGCATTACTCAATGCAAAAGTGAGCGGCTGATGATCGGTGAGAATTTTTATTTCCCTAGCTCCATATAAGTAAGAACGAAGTTTGTCAAGAGACCAAACTATAGCTAACATCTCTTTTTCTATTGTAGAGTAGCTTTCCTCGGTTTGGTTTAAAGATCTGGACAGGTATACAATCGGTCGATCTTTTCCGATATCTCCTTGTGAGAGAACGGACCCTATTGCATAATTGGAGGCGTCGGTGGTCAAAATAAAGGGCTTCTCAAAATTAGGGTATGCTAAAATTTCTGATGACATCAGTAGTTCCTTTAGGTTCCTAAATGAATTTATGGCATTATCATCCAGGCTAATGTTTACGCGTTTAGATTGGTTCGCCTTAATTTGAGCATTTACTCCACGAGTTAGGTTTGTCAAAGGTTTCGCTACGGCAGCAAAATCTTTTATGAATCGCCTGTAGTATGAGGCTAATCCCAAAAAACTTTTTAAGTCTTTTAAATTTTTTGGGGCTGGAATTTTTTGAATCGCCGCTATTTTACCTGCATCCGGTTTAATGCCATCCTGGGATACTGTGTGCCCCAGGAACTCCACACTAGTTTTTAAGAATTTTGATTTTTCGAGGTTTACTTTTAAATTTGCTTTTCCCAATAAAACGAATACCTTCTTTAAGTTTTTTATGTGCTCGTCCCTATTCCTTCCAAAAACGATAATATCGTCTATATAGACGTAGCAAGCTTTTCCCAATAGTGGGTGTAGTACGTCGTTTATCATCCTTTGGAATATCGAAGGGGCATTCTTAAGGCCGAAAGGTAACCTTAAAAATTCGAACTTGCCATTGTTTGTCGAAAATGCCGTTTTCTCTATGTCCTTGTCCTTCATCCTAATCTGGTGAAATCCAGAGGTCAAGTCTAAGGTAGTAAAAAACTTACATTCTCCCAGACCAGAAAGCGTTGTGTTAATATCCGGTATTGGATAGGCGTCTGCAACAGTTACTGCATTAAGTCGTTTAAAATCAACCACAACTCTGAACTGTTTTTCACCATTTGGTTTCGGCTTTTTGGCGACAATCCAAAGGGGTGAATTATAGGGGCTTTTGGATGGTCTAATAATCCCATTTTCTAGCATTTGGTTGATTTGACTTTCCACCTCGGACTTTAAATGACTTGGATAAGGATATGATTTTGTGTATATTGGTTCGTCAGTTGTGGTCCTGATCTCTGCACGAATGTTTGTTTCAATCACACCTTTATCAGATACTGGACCAAATAATGCACGGTGTTCGTTTATTAAATTCTCTATTTCTTTATCTTCATGTTGTATTGTGTTTATACTGTTGACTTGTTTAGAAATTTTTGATTTAAGTTTAATTATAGAGCCATTATAAAGCGTCAGCGTGTTATTTTTCCTGTCTATTACTGCCTCTAATTGCCTAAGTGTGTCGTCACCAATGATCCCATCGAAAGACTTCAATCCGGGAAGGACGAAGAAAACAAAATTTTTATCTATACCGAGTGTTTTAAAGAAGGTGCCATAAATTTTATGAGTAATTGGAATTTGGCCTGTCACCGATTGTATTTTAAAAATGGATTTAACGGGTTTAGAATTTTTTGAAAATGTTTCTGAAACAAAGTTTTTGTTGGCCCCTGTATCGATCAAAAACTTATAAATTTTGTCATTTTTTGAGCGTACTTCTAAGTAAGGAACGCTGGATAGGCGTCCATCATAAAATTTAATTCATTTAGCCCAAATTCGTTGTCCTCCTCATAGTAATTATCTTCAGAAAGGTCTTCATTTTCCTCGTTTTCTCCACAGGAAGGGTATTGCTCCTGACTGTCTATAGTTTCCGTATTGAAAACACGCTGTTGTTTTCGCGGTATATTTGCTGAGTTGTTACCAGAATATGGCAATGGCGATTTTTCGGGTCTGTTAATATAATTAATTTGTCGGGATCTTATTGAAGGGTCTATTTCCATTGGTACCGGTGGTTTTGGTTGAGTAGGCCTAGGAGGTGCCATATTTTGTACGTGAGGCTGAATTGGCGTGTTGTATATTCGCAGTTTTTCATGGACATTTAGTGGTCTTTGTAATACGTGTGGCTTATTTAAATTTGTATTTTTATTCATTTGATTAATTGGCGTGGTGACGTTATTATGGTATCGTGGGTGAATGGTGTTATTTCTAAAATTTAGATTTTGGAACTCCAGACAGGAGGTGTAAGCTTCAGGCAAGGTTCTAGGTTTCTGAATAGTTAACATTCGAGAAACATCGCCATTTATACCTCGTATAAAAACATCTAAAGCCCTGTTTCTGTAACAAGATATTAAGGCTTCAATGGTTTCTATCGAGTAATTGTCGGTTTTTAGTTTGTTAATAATTAGTGAGAGTTGGTGATTTATTCTAGCATAAAATTCGTCTACAGTTAAATTTTTTTGACGCATAGTACTGAGTTCGTATTCTAGTGTTTGCAGATCTCTTTTGTCTGCATAGTGCAGAGACAGACAATTTTTTATTCTGTCCCAGCCCTCATCAAATATGTTATATGAGATGAGGGCTGTGTCAGCTGGTCCCCTAATCTTTTGCCTAATATGTTGCAATATTGCTCTATATATTGGTTTTTCCTTTACAATCTCATAGTCCTTTAATATAGACTCTACACTATGGACCCAGGAGATATACTGAACAGGGTTACCCTCGAAAATTTGTAAATCCCTTACGCAGTCTGGGAGTTTACGTATATCATCTAAGTCTTGTGCGGTTTTAGGCAGGGCAAGATTTGATTCCTCAGTGGGAGGATTTCCTATCTTAATTTCTAATTCTATTATCTTTTGTTCCCAGTCAATCATCCTATTATTTAACTGTTTGACCTGCTCTATTTGTGCATTCAGTGCACCAGTTAGTTGTGTAATTGCTTCTCTAATTTGTTCCATTGTGTGTGTGTGTGTTTTCAAGAATATTTGTAAATTTAATATACTTTTATGCAATCTAATTTCACAGTTCGGGAATAAATAATATGTTTATTTGCAATTATGTAAAAATTTTCTTTGTTAAAGAAAAGGTGATTGGTTGTTTTTTTTTTTTGAAAGATATAATTTTTTCATGCAATTTAATTTTAATTTAATTTAATTAGTTAATTCTTGAAAAATAAAATTAATATACTTTTTATACGATTTAAGTTCAATTTAATTTGAATAATTAATAAATCTTTAAGCAGTAAAATGAGTTTTTAATTTCATAATAATTTAATATATTTTTAATAAAATTTTATGGTTAGCTTACAGTAGAAAGATCAGCATGCTGCTTGTACGGTCCGTATTTATCCTGTTTGAAGTTTGAAGATCTACTAGGGTACGGCTGACGTCACTAGTAACTGATTTGTTGAGTCTGTCTGATATGCCTTTTTGGTTGATCCTTCCGCTTATTTTCTTGATTTTAAAACGGTAGTTCAGCTCGTTGTTTGATCAGGGTTTTACCTTTGTTCCCGCTTATTTTTAAATTTGTAAAACGGTACTTTCACTAAGGATTTCTTTTTTGAGTTCTATGATGGTTTAGCTTGTAGCTCAAACTTTTTAATTGATCCGCTTGTATTCAAAATGTTTTTCAATTTAAACGATTCTTTATAAAAGTTTTTTCCCACTAGCTTGTTTTTTTTTTTAATTTTGTTCTTAAGTGTCTGTACCTCAACTTTTTAATTGTCCGCTTGTGTTTTTTTTGGAATGTTTTTTCCTTTTAAAACGGTTCCTTATAAAAGTTTTTTCCACTAGCTTGTTTTTTAATTACGTTAATGCTGGTTTATTTTTCAGCCACTTGTAATTATTTATCTTGGCTATTGGTTTTCAAGGAACGGTTAGTTGAACAATTTTATTTTGTTACACTAAGACACTTTTAATATTTAACCGGGTATAGCTTTTTCACTTTCTTCGGGCGCCAGTGAACGAGTTTATTTGGCTTTCAGAACAGAACTAACTTTATTCATCCAAAGTTTATTTTATACAATCGTTTTTCTTAGCCTAAATACAATTTTTGCTTATTATTTAAATTTAATAAAATCAAAACAATTTTGTTTACTCATCAAAATAATATTAAAATTGTGTGAAAGTAATTGTGAAATAAAAATATGCTTGTTGGCTACTTAAACTAGGCTGAAATTTGATTCTTTTGTTTTTGTTGTTAAGTGTAAGAATTATTGAATTTGAATTTACGTGGAACATAAGAAGCATTCACTAATATAAGAAGCATAATTGGGGTATTCACTAATGTGTTAACTTATATGTATATATATATATATATATATATATATATATATATATATATATATATATACATATGTATATATATATATATATATATATATATATATATACATTAAAAACATATTTGTATATATATGTATATATATATATATATATATATAGATATATATATATAGATATATATATATATATAGATATATATATACATATATATATATATATATATATATACATATATATATATATATATATATATATATATATATATATATATATATATGTACATATTTATATATATATATATATATATATATATATATATATGTATATATATGTATATATATATATATATATATATATATATATATGTATGAATATATGTATATATGTATATATACATATATATATATAGATATGTATATATATATATATATATATATATATAAATTATAAGAACTTAAATTTTATGAAAAACGACCTCTTGCTTGATTAATATTACAAAACATATATATATATATATATATATATATATGTATATATATATATATATATATATATATATATATATGTATATATATATGTATATATATATGTATATATATATATTTTTTTTTTTTTTTTATGGACGTAATGATAGCAACTATCAATAGTGGCCCCACGACAACTTCACTAGCACCACCCTGGGACAGCTTTGGCATTTCATCAGGGTGGGTAGTATTATCAGTATTATTCCTACGTCCTCCTTAGTTCCTAGGTAAGGAGGTTCGGAACTGATGCGCATATTTAATCGTCAGTAGCTAACGAATCCTAAGACGTACTAACTCTCCTACGAATCTGTGCTAATCTGCGAAGTTCCATCAGAACAAGCTGTACAAAACTACACACTCTGGTCCAATTCAATAAGGATTCCAGCATGGTCGGAATAATATTCTCCGGGCTGATCGTACGCCCCAAGCCTTCCTCTAAATACGACCTCCAGTTGCTGAATCGTGAGCAGACAAAGACGACATGCTCAGCATCCTCAACCACATTCCCACCACAGTGTGGACAGAACGGAGAGTCGTCGTGCTTAAAACGAAATAGATATGACCTAAAGCAACCATGTCCAGACAAGAACTGTGTTAGGTAATAGTTCAGATCACCATGTTTCCTAGTCAGCCATAATCTGATGTCGGGTATTAATGAATAAGTCCATCTTCCCTTTTCAGTGGTTGACCACCGTTCTTGCCATTTTTGCATACATAAATCAGAGTTATCCCTATTCATGATTTCTAAATCGATAGGGATCATACCCGCAATGATAAAAGCCGCCTCGTCCGACACTGTCCGAAATGCACTACATACTCTTAAAGCAGCTAGCCTATACACAGGGCATACCAGCCCCACATATGTGGAATATCTAAGTGAGTCTGACCATACCGGGTGTGCATATAGGATAATGCTCCTTACTACTCCAGCGAGCAGTTTCCTCTGAAGATACTTTGGCCCTCTCGTGTTTGGCATGATCCGAGATAGCGCCAAACAGGTCCCTGATGCTTTGGATGCTATATATCGCAAGTGCTCGCGAAAAGATAGCCGTGTGTCAATCATCACACCCAGATATTTCAGAAATGCCTTTGATTCTATGGAACAGGTGCCAACATTGAGGGTAATAGTTTCCCTAGCCTTACGACTACTAATCAAAACCGCTTCGGTTTTATGATCAGCTAGAGTCAATCCCATTGCAGTGATCCAGGACTTTACTAATTGTACGCTGGCATTTGCAATGGTTTCTGCCTCCAGCAATTCCTTAGCTTCACACACCAGCGCTATATCGTCTGCGAATCCCACAATCTGCACTCTCTCAGGTAACCTCAACCTTAGTACTTCATCGTACATTACGTTCCACAACAATGGTCCAAGTATCGATCCTTGGGGAACACCACCACTAATCCTACGTTTCCTTATACCCGCATCTGTACTATAGATCAATTCCCTATACCGGAAATAATCCTGCACTATCCCTATCAGATATTCTGGGATGTCCAATCGAGTTAGAGCATCAACAATATGCACCCAGCTCGCTGTGTTGAACGCGTTCTTCACATCCAGCGTCACAACTACACAGTACTCCTTTGTGCCATTCCTCCAACTCCTGCCATAGATAGTCCGTGCAGCAGT